>JAMZAV010008522.1:0-28386 GCA_024449915.1 Sweltsa coloradensis
CCAAGCGTCAACGAACTAAAGATAGTATTTGGACGGTTTGGTATTCCAGAAGAAGTTGTGTCAGACAAAGGTACACAGATCAAGATCAGTAAAGCTCAAAGAGGCTTCACGAGCATATGAGTTCACACACACCACTAGCAGTCCCGGATTCCCTCAAAGCAATGGAATGGCCGAGCGCACGGTGAAGACGGTGAAATCCATACTCAAGAAGTCAAAAGACCCCACCTTTGGACTGTTGTCTTATCGTACTACTTCCTTGGAGAACGGATACAGTCCAGCCAGAACTACTAATAGGAAGAAGACTACAACAACCCTACCGGTGTTTCCTGAGACACTACGTCCAAAAACAATTGATTGGAGTCGCTACTTCACAAGGAAAAAAGCCTTTAAGAAGACCAGAAAAGAAATTACGATCAACGTTGTCACATATATGTGCACTCTCTAAAGTTTTGGTCAACCTGCGAAAGTAAGTTAATATGTTCTCAGAGTTGTGGCGTGACAGTTGGCACCACTTGACTAGAGCCTAGGAATATAAAATGTCAAAACTGAATATAAAGTGATAATAAACTTATGATTGAAGCTTATTACGTGAGTACATACTTCTTATTATCCTTATCTATATCCTACATAACAATGTAGATAAAATATGTAACATGGTGGCAAGCGGTGGGATAAGAATAAAACCAGTGCTCACGGGATTTTAATAAAAACATGTCAACCTAACCTCAAGTAAAACGTGCTCCTGTCAAAACAGTAAAGGCCTAGCTTAATAAATAAGAAAAACAAGCATGGAATTTCGTCCCCCTCAGGAACTCTCGTTCATAGGAAACATAGCAGAAAATTTGGGAAGAGGTGGAAGCAGAAGTACGAAATTTATATGCAGGCCTCTGAAAAAACAGATAAATCGTCCAAACTTCAGGTTTCGTTTTTATTAAATCTAATAGGGGATGAAGCACTAGGCGTGTACAATACATTCACCTATGCAGACCCTACAGACAAAGAAAAGATAGATATTGTACTTCAAAAATTTGAGGACTTTTGCAAGCCAAGAAAAAATATTGTTTTTTGACAGGTACAAATTTTTCTCTAGGGCTCAAGGTCCCACTGAAACAGTTGATGGCATTTGTGACAGAATTAAAACATCTGGCATCGACCTGTGAATTTGAATCCCAAACTGAAAGCCTAATCAGAGATAGAATAGTGCTAGGGATATTGGACAAAGCTGTCCAGGAAAGGTTACTGAGAGAACCTGACCTAGGCCTAGAAAAAGCCATTAACTTTTGTAGAGCAAATGAAACAAGTAAAGCACAAATGAAAGATTTGCAGGGGGAAACTACAAATGCAATTCAAAAGAAGAAGGTAGCCCTACAACCCTCAAAATACAAAACCAAATTCAAAAATCATAGTACCACAAAAGATACAGAAAAACTTGACATAAAAGAGAAGAAGACATGCTATAGGTGTGGGAAAATACACAAATTTAAAGAGTGTCCTGCCTATGGTAAAACTTGTTCAAAATGCGATAGGCCTAACCATTTCTAAAAAATGTGTAAAATGCAACGTGTCCAATCCGTGGAACAAAACCAAACTTCAGAAGAAGACGAAAAATTTGTCTTGGAAATTAAAGAACATGGTCCTACCAACCCTCAAGTGAATAATATGAGTGGAGAGAAACAATTAAGATTCAAGGTGTAGACATATCTTTTAAATTAGATACCGGTTCGGAAGTAAACATAATTCCGGACGATTGTCTAAAAAGTATGTCAAAACAACCAAAACTACACAGTGCAACTAGAACCATAACATCCTATACAAGCCATAAATAGCAGTGAAGGGAGTGACAAAGTTCATGTGTAAAACCAAACAAGGGGAAGCAGAGATAGAATTCTACATCTCAGAAGGAAAAACCCAACCAATTCTTGGTATTACTGCATTAGAAAAGTTAGGACTTGTGGCTAGAATACACACTACAAGTGCAACAGGAGAAGTCTCCAACATGCAGGGTAGAACAAATGCCATGAAGATAGTAAACAACTATGAAAATGTTTTCAATGGTTTAGGTAAACTAAAAAAAGAATACAAAATAAAGCTGAGTGAAGATGCACAACCTAAAATAGTGGCAGCAAGAAAAATACCTTTATCTATTAAAGATAAGGTATAAAAGAAATCAAGAAAATGGAAAAGCAAGGATACTCGCGAGCCAATCAGACACAGCCCTTAACACCCCATCCAATTCCTATGCTGCCCTGGGAAAAGCTGGGTATTGATTTTCTGCATGTGAACAGTCAAGACTATCTGGTCCTCGTAGATTACCATTCGAAATTCATAGAAGTAGATTGCTTGGAAGCAAAAAATGCTCGAGCGGTAACTTATGCTCTTAAAAACATCTTCCGTACTCACGGTATACCCCGGGAATTATTTTCGGATAATGGACCCCCTTTTGAATCAACAGAATACGACAAGTTCTGAAAGATTATGATATACAGAAAGTAACGTCAAGCCCTCTGTACCCCAAATCCAACGGGATGGTAGAACGAGCAATTCAAACAGTTGAAGCCTTATTAGTAAAAGCGTACAAATCAATGAAGATGTACACCTGGCAATATTGGAATACAAACAACACCCGAAAGCAAATCTTCCAGCACCATCAGAATTACTAATGGGTCGACGTCTCAGAACAACTACTACAAAAACATTGATGCCAAAATTCAAAACTAACAAAACCCTTCAAATCCTAAAAGAAAACCAGAACAAGCAAAAGAAGAACTCTGATGCAAAATCCAAACAACTTAAACCTTTGAAGAACGGTCAAGATATAATAATTCAAAAAGCAACAAGGAAATGGATACCAGGTCAAGTAATCGAAAGGGATAAAACATCAAATTCGTATCCAAGTAAAGACAACAGAAGGAAGCACACTACGTCGGAACCGCATTCATCTCCGTCCAAGAAACACTCCAGAAGTATGCCCACATCCTCCTACTCCTTTACTTTTTTTAACCAAATCCTGTAAGAATGGAAACTCCAGAAATTGAACCCTTCAGACTTACCTCACCAAAAAAAAATCACATACCAATTCCTGTACTGAACCGTTCTGAAGTAACTTTACAGAAGAATCCTCCAGCTAGCAGTCCGCAGGATGCCAGAGCTGACCGAAACACCACAAGAAGTGGACGAGTAGTCAAGGTTCCACTCCGTTTCCAAGAGGAATGACAAGTTACAAGATGAGAAGATCAGTTAAGAGTTAAAAGTCACATCAATAATCATATATATAATTAAGTATTTAGTAACGATTAATAATTTTGTTAGTAGTAGTAGTTATTCTTTATTGTAGCAGTTGGCTATTTTCAACATAATAACAGTAATAATAACAGATTTGAATCTAGATAATTTCATTACTAGTTAAAATAATATGACAATAATTAACCTTTATAAAAAAAAAAAAAGGGGGCATGTCACATATGTGCACTCTCTAAAGTGTTGGTCAACCTGCGAAAGTAAGTTAATATGTTCTCAGAGTTGTGGCGTGACAGTTGGCACCACTTGACTAGAGCCTAGGAATATAAAATGTCTAACTTGAATATAAAGTGATAATAAACTTATGATTGAAGCTTATTACGTGAGTACATACTTCTTATTATCCTTATCTATATCCTACATAACAATGTAGATAAAATATGTAACAAACGTCACCGTACATCATCTCCATCCAAGTCCATCGAGATAGGTACGCCAGTCTGGCTGACAGACATGGGCAATTACGGGACCGTATCGGGCAGATGCGAAGAACCTAGATTGTACAAAATCTCTACTCCTCAAGGGGATTTGCGAAGAAACCGCAGACACCTAATTCCTGTCCGGGAACTGCCAAATGAAATGGAAAACCTGGCGGAGGAAGAAGAGAACATCCAGACAGCAGAACAGCTTACACCAAGACAGTCGACCGAACACCAACCGAGCGGAGTGCAGAATCGACCCGTCGTTGAACCAGATCCGATCAACAACCAAATGTATATAACAAAGAGAGGCCGACAAGTAGTACCACCTAGTAGACTTAACTTAAAGACAATCTCTAGATTAATCATGATTATGATAGTAATAATAATAATAAAAGAGTCTTTATTTCATATCTTGGCGAAGCTTAAGGCCATGAGGCCTTTTGTTCTACTGAACCAAGCACAAAACAAATTACAATTATTACACAAGTACAAAATAACCACACTAGTGAACAATACAAAGATATAAAAATGATATCAAACATAAAACTAGTACAAGTAAAATAGCAGGTTATCACTAATGTGTTTGAAGTGTAATAAACAGTTCAAGTATTAAACTTTAAATATATAATTATTTAATTAGCACTTTAAACAAATAATTACATCAATAAAAGAATACAAAATACAATCAATAATCATTAATGAAAAACTTATTTAAACCTACAATGATTAAATCTTTCAAAGAATGAACATTGTTTTTTTAATTTTAAAATAATTTGTTGGATTACAAAGAAGGACCAAGTAAATACGAATGACATATGTTTTTGAAGGCTGATTTAGATTTGGTAATGCGAATGTTTGAAGGAATAAGGTTCCATGCTCAGGCAGCAGAAACAGGAAATGAATTACTATATTAAGAGGTTTTATGTTTGGGAATTTTTAAAGTTAATGTTGATTGTGGCCGTGTGTTGTTTTCATGATTGCAATTAAGAAGATTTACTTATTGTGAAAGATAAACTGGAGCAGAATTGTTGATGATATTGTATAGAAGAGAAAGAGAGTGATACATTCTTCGTTGCTCAAAGGTAAGCCAAGACAGTTCGATTCTGGATGGGGTCACATGATCATAATATTTAAGACTAAGGCTGGATGTCCCCATAGCGCTCTGTATGTGCAGAGGTCTACTAAATATTTTTTAAAGCACTTTCCTGTTGTCTAAAATCTTTCAAATTACTTTGTGAAACAGATGAAGGATTGAAATTTGTCATACTATTTTTACAATTAGCATACATTGATTCGATTTTAAATGGGACAGACCTTTATGCTAATTTCTCATAAGAAATGGACTGGATCATGAGATAAATGTGTGGTTTTCTCACACAATATTTTAAATACTATTACCAGTTTCAAGAGTAAGTATCAATATTCTCATTAATATGGAAGACTATTAAATCAATATAAACAGTTTTCGCGCGTTTTACTAATGTACGTCTGTGAGCTCGCGCTCTGGGTTTTGTGGCAATATTAGGAACTCGTTGAACGTTCCTTCCAGAGAGACAAAAGAGCAGCCGAAGAAAGGCGAGCCAAGCGGAGCTCTTGACCCTTTTATGGGTTGCAGTTCCAGGTAAAAGCAAAGTCTCTCGTCGTGTTATGAATGGCATGGGACTACAATGACCAAATAAATTAGTTTTCAACTACCATGTCCAAACAGATTTTTCTAGTCGGAACAAATTGAGAAGAGTTCTGGATTTAGAATCCGTCAACTCAAATGTCCGATTTGAACGTCCTCTTTGGACTGCAGAACTATTACTTATTTGTAGCACATACGTAGCATACATACTAATAATCAAATATGTCAATCTATTGGATCAATTATTATTATTTTTAATATTTAATGCAATCCAGAAATTAAAAAATCCATCCCGATGGGGGTTCGAACCCGAGTCTCCCACTTTCCGGGTGGATGCCTTAGCCAACTAGACCACTGAGACGGTAACTATTTAACTTATGTATTGTCGTTTCACGTTATTATTACGTTATTATTAATATAATAACAACAATAATAATAATAATAATAATAATAATAATAAAAATAATAATAATAATAATAATAATATATATAATAATAATAATAATAATAATAATAATAATAATAATAATAATAATAATAATTACCATGATAACCATTACTTGGAAATGGCATACTATCAGATTGGCTCTGATTAGAAAGTGATTTCAGTGGGATTTCGTTGAGGTTTTGTGTTAATTTTGATATCAGAACGTTTGGTATGGTATTCTCTCCCGCACTATCTTTGGGGCGGGTGAGGGAAGCTTCCTTTTGAGTTTAAAATTTGTGTTTTTTTTTTTTAAAAATTTATTTACATTTTTAAATAACTGGGAAAATTGTTTTGTTTATTCATCAATAAAATATGGGAGATGAAAGGGCATGTTTAAAGGTGCGGGGCCGTTTTAAACCCAATAGGCACACTAGGCACGTGCCTAGGGCGCCAAAAGGGACTGGGGGGCGCCCCCCCTTCCCCCAGTTTTTTTAGCGTGTGTTAGCTCAAATTAAAAATTAAATGAATTTAAAGACGGGGAGATTGCAAGATTGTTTAAATTCAAAACTTGATAAAACTGATTTTCCCATCATTTTGCAGTTTTTCGGGGCCCCCCAACAAATGCTAAAAAAAATTGAGTTAGACAGTTTTCTGAAAAATTTCCCTCGTTAGCATTGTTTAGGAAGCACAGGGCAATGTCATTTTTTCACAGGTATTTTAATCGAACTCATCTAGTGGGGACTGGGGTCGATGGGGCTGTACAGATTTCATTGTTTTGGAGAAACTCCTACAAGAAGTGATTTAACGAAGCCGTCTACTTAAAACTAAAAACCTGTCACAAGTTGCTAAAAAAAATCTGAAAGTGAACGGCATGACAATTTTTTGTTTTTAATAAACGATCCAGGGGGACGGGGTAATCAGTGATTTACCATAGTTACATTGAAAAACCCACAGCTTTAAAATCAAAACATTGGGGGGGAGATTTAAGGGGTTCCCTTCGTCTTTTTTTTGGGAAAAAAAAACAATATTTTTTAAAAAAAACTTGTTACACCCCGGTTTAGAATGTCAATGGCGAAGGGTTTTTTACCGCCACGGGGGAACATACTCCCCCCTTTTCCAAGGTACATTTTTTTTTTTTTACCCATTGTCAATTTTTGGGTTTTAAAGTCAAAAATTTCCCTCCACACGGTAAAATGTTTGGGAAAAATGTGGCAATGGGTTTTGGGAAATGAAACGTTCAAAAAACACAAAAAACAATTAAATTTTCATCATTTATAGCTAAAAACCAAAAACAATGCAAATAATTGTTTACAAAAATTAAAATTTGGAAGTTGTCAACTGAAAAAAAATTTGACGAGATATAGGGGGTGCAATCACGGGGGGCTGGGCGTTTAAATTGAAAAAACCGACAAATTTGAATCGGCGGGAAATTTAAACAATTACCTGGGGCTCTAAAACTCGTTGGGGTTTTCGAAAGACGTAAAGCGCGAAAGCGCGTGAGTAAAAACGATTCGGGGAATCGAGTACATGTGGGTGAGTAATATAAAATAAAAATTATTAAAGGGAAAAACTATGGAGTTCATTTAAACCCCGTATTTTACCTTTTATAAAAATGAAAAAATTTTTTAAAAATGTAGGACTGGGCCCCTAGAAATTTTCCCCAAAAAACATTTTTTTGGGGAAATTAGAAACAAGGGAAATTTGTATCACCCCAATAAAATAACGATATTTTAGTTTCCCCATAGTTGCGGGGGGGGGGCGACCTAAAAATTTTGGGTTGCCTATTTTCTCTTTTTAGTTAAAACGGCCCTGAAAAGGTGTATAGCAAAAACAGTGCAGGAGTTTTAAAGGGTTTTACTAAAAGTTAAAAACCCCAAAGGAAGTTTTTAAAAAGATGCACTGTATTTTAGAGTAATTTTAATGAAAAGGGAAACCCAGGATATTAAAAACGAAGAAATTAAAAAATGATCCGGGAACTATAAAGGGGGGCCGAGGTTTGAGGGATAATGAAAATTTAAATCATACAAAAAAACACCAACCATGGAGTAGAGAGGAATATCCCGGGAATTATGTGGTCCCTTTTTTTATGGGGCAAAAAACAAGGGGGACAAAAAAATTTGAAAAAAACCCCTCCCAAATTTGGGGGGAACGAAACCCAATAAAAAAACCAAAAGAACTGAATCCCAAACAGCTAGCGAATCAAAGGGGGATTCATTGAAAAGAAAAAGAAACTATCGGGATTACGGGGTTAAGGGGAATCAAAACAGATGTAAGAGTTGGATTAAGGGGGTAGTCCGGCAGCCCAACTCAGAGGGAAAAAATGGAAAATTTTCTTCCCGTACAAGATTTTCCGATACCCGTGATGGAAAAAACTAGACAAAGGGGGTACCAGATGGGGGTTTTAGAGAGGAACTAAATGTCAAAAACCACAATCTAGGAAAAAGTGCATTCCTGTTTGACTGAAGAAAGGCCAACTTAATGGACAAAAAAAATTTTTCTAAAAGGGAAAAAAATTCAAAATTTTCCCCAAAAAAACCCCCTTGAACGCCTCCCCAAAAAATTTAAGATTAAAAAAAAAAAAGGGCAGAAAAATTAAAATCTAAAATGCTAACGCTTTTTTGGGACAGAGTTTTTGTTTAATTGCATCCAAATAAAACATAAAACCCTTTTAATCTCTACTTTATGGAACCCCCCTCATTTATTACGGGAAAGTTTGGTAAAAAAAAAACAATCATTTTTTAAAAACCCATCGAAATTACCCCAAAAGGGGAAAAATAGAATCAAAAAAAAAATTTGTTTCATGGCGGAAAGACCATCCTTTTTTCATGAAATAAAACCCAAAAATTAATTTTTTCGTATAAACTTACTGTAAAGAAACGACAATTTTTTAAAAAGTTGTAAAACACAACCCCCAAAGGGATGGGGGTTCAAGTAGGGGACCCAATTAAAAAACAGAAGACCCGGGCCCAAAAGCCAGAAAATAAGAAGATAAAACAAAAAAAAACGCGGGCCAATTTTGGGACAAAAAAAAATTTTTCCCTCAAAAAGGGGAAAAAAAATTTACAGAGAGCTTGGAAAAAAAAACATTGAAAAAAAAAAATCACCAACAAAAGATAAAATAAAATTTTTTTTGGGAAAAATAAATCTGGGAAGAAAACAAAAAGCATAATTCAGAAGCAAAATGGTTCAACATCAAAAAATTGGTTGTGCTGTTTTCCCCGGGATATAAAATTGGGAAAAATTAAAATTGGGTGATTTGTTATTTTCCCTTGGGAAAAGTTCTAGCTGGAAAGCCCCGGGGCCGAAAAATTTATCCAATTTTTGGCTAAAACAACAAAAATCCACCCATACTTTTTAAAAAGTAAATTTTGCTTAAAATGCTTTTAGTTCATCCTGAAGAGCCCCAGAAATGGTTGAACCCCCGGGGGTTTAAACGTATTTTTTTCCCGAAGCCCTGCACAAATGAACAAAAAAAAAAATTAAAAGACCTATCACATTTTACCTACAAGGTATAAAATTTTAAAACGTAAAATTTATAACTAAACGAATGCAAGTATTTTTGGGCTACAAATAATTTAATCCCATTAGACCCAAAAAAGGTTTTTTGTAGAAATACGTTTTGGCTTTTAAAGGACCCTTTCTTTTGGGGGAGTAAAGCAAAAGGGAAAAATTTTAAACAGAAGCAAAAGGGAACCCTTGCGTATTTTTGGATTGATTACAAAAAAGCTTTGATAGGTGCCACTTTATTTGGGATTTAAAAAAGTATTGGAAATGTATAAGGTCACCCCAATTTTTTGTCAATTTCTAAAAATTTAAATGATGCTCCCATTGGAATAAGTATGAAAAAAAGGAACGGAGACCGAAAAAATTTCGTATCAAGTAATGTTAAATTTAAAAACGAGGAATATTCAGGGTGTTTCTTTTATCGCCATTTCCCTTTTCTGCATGGCTTTTTTTCTTTGACAAAGTGCCTAAATGACGCATTTTTTGGGGGAGGGTATTTTTTCCAAATGAAGAAAAAGGGTCTCCAGGGGCCCTTTTAAAATTATTTGAAAAAAATGACAAAGAATTTTGTATCTTACAAAATACGTAAAAAACTTTCAGTGACGACATTGAAATGGAATTTGGAATCGAGAAGGGCAAAAAAAGCGACATTCAAAAGAGGGAAGATTGTCTCAAGTGAAAACACCCAAACTTGCCGAGCATACACTATTGAGGACTTTGGGTCAAGAATAAACTTATAAATATTTTGGGGATTTAGAAGAAGGAAAGGGTGTTCAGCATACATTAATGAAAGAAAAATTGAGAAAAGAATAAAAAGGGAGCCTAAGTTTTAATATTTGAAAGTAAATTTGGAAGGGACAAAATTTAAACATTGAAATTGGGGCCCAATTTTGCTGTCCCAGTTTATCTTATAGTTTTGGGATATTAGTTTGGGAGCATTGAAGAACTTAAGAATTAGATCGAAAAAAAAAGAAAAACTTTTGACAATAAACGGAATAAACCATCCAGAGGGGACGTAAAAAAGACGTATATCGCAAAAAGGGAATGGGGGGGTTCGTGGAAAAACCCTCAACTAGAGGGGTCATACAAAAAAAGCAAGGGGTTTAATTTTAAATAGAAGGTAAAGAAAAATGACAAAATTTTTAGAAAAGGTTTTAAGAACATGAGTCTAGGCAAAGCTATGGGGAAAACTATCATTAAGTTAAGCAAACAAGTTTCAATCAGGTATGGAATTAACCCATATTTCAGTCAAGGGGCCAAACATTTAAAAAGGTCAAGGTTTTCAAGAAGAAAATTAAGAAATTTTTCCCCCGGAAAATCTAAAAAGGTTTTGGGAATTTTAAAATTTTGGGGATGGCAAAATATTACACGCATGATGCAACCAAAATTTGACCAAAAAAAAAACCAAAAGTGGGTGGGGCAGAAGTAATCTCAAGGGGGAAACTTAAAGTCTTATTGTAGCTGCAAAAGATCAAAACCTTAATTTAAACAAAAAAATTACGAAAAAAAAAAAATTCTCAAACCGAAGTAGATGAAAAAAGTGTCCCTTTGTGTGCTTTAGAAGAAAACATGGAGAAAATTATTTTGGATGCCCTCTTTGAAAAAAAAGGAATCATTTACGGGCATGAAAGGTTGGGGGAAAATTTCTTTGGAAAAATTTGTAAAAAAGTTAAACAATCGAAACTTCTGACAAAAGGTACAGGGAAAACCAGGGGCAAAAAAGGACCCAAAGGTTTAATTTTTGGAAACCCTATTGTGGAATGAGCAAAAAAATCACGATCGAAAAAGGGTTTTTCACAAAAAAACCAGACATTGTTTTTTAAAAAAAAAAGAGACCCCAAAAAAGTTTTTTCATCGATGTAGCTATTCCCCGACCGCAACATAGTATTAAAGGAAGCAGAAAAAACGCACAAAAATATCGAGAACCCCTTTAAATAGAAATTCAAAAGAATGGGAATGTCCAAGGGGTTTTGGGGTTTTTTTGGGTTTTTCCCCTTATAATTGAGTTTTGGGGGCAATTTGGGAAAAAGTTTTGAAAGAACCCAAATTTTCTTGGCAATCAAATGGGGGCTCCCGAGTTCAAAAAAGGGAGCATTATTAGGAACCCCCCATATAATACGCAAAATTTTTTGTATGAAGACATTTTTTCAGTTTTTTTTTGTATGTAGGGATTTTTTTAAAAGTCATGTATTTTAATTGGTTTTTTTAAAAAATGGGTTTCACCTTAGAGGTGGGGGTTTATTCTGGTTTAAAGTCTTAAATACCCATTAGGGAATGTTAAAATTGGGGAAAAAAAGAAAAAATAAAATAATATTTATGTTTTGAAAAGGATAATTTCAAAGTATGTAAAATAAAAATTTTTATTATTATTAATATTGGAAAGGGAAAAATTTTTTAAAAAAAAACCTCCCAAAATATTTGGCAATCAATGGGCTCCCCGAGCTTCAAAAAGGGAGCAGGAGAGGAAGGTAAAAAAAAAGTAGGAAAACCGAGAAGAAAGATGGGGAAAAATTGCTTGAAAGGGGACGTTGAAGAGAGGAACGTGGAAACCCGGTGACGGAAATTTAAGCTGTGGGAGGACAAGGGGAAAAAAGGGAGAAAATTGGTGGAGAAGCAGATGATGCAGGATGAAAAGACGATGATAGGATTATGATGATGATGAAATTTTGTTTAAGAAAAGCGAGCCTGGCAACTCGGCAAAAAATAGTTTCGTGGGCCCCAGAAAACGGTGTGAAAAAACACCACTCAACCCGACATGTTGGGAAAAGAGTTTTTTATTATTATTATTTTTAAAAATTATTTTATAATTATTTTATCGTAGCCAAAAGGGTTTTGATTCTGGGGATGGGGGGGGGTCCCGGGGGGGATGTCCCCCCCCGCTATTTTCGAATTAGGGGGGGCAGTCACAGACAAAATTTGGGTTTTTAAAAACGGCAATGTGGCATTTTACTAGTTTTTTTGAGGTTTTTTCCTGTAAAATTTTTAAAAATTTTTGAAGACCACAAACTGTCCCGGGTTTTTCAAAATCTTTTCCATATGTAGGACCTAATATTTTTTATTTATTTATTTAAATTTTTTATTTTTTTAAAGTCTATCCTATTCATTTTTAAAAACTGATTTACAAAAAGTGCCATACCCTTGCCAAGTGCTATTTAGTAATTTTAAAAACCTCTGATTTTTTGGGGGGGGTAGGACACCCTGTTTCCCCCCTTCCCCCCCCTTGTAAGTGTATTAGACAAAATCAACAAAAACAAAAAAACATATGAAAACTAATACTCCACGGGTACGGGCTACACCTAAATGCCAAAAATTTCGCGCTCGCACAAAGCATACCACATTGCAAGCGAAAATTTGCCAACAAAACTCATAAATTTCATAATTTTTGGGTGAAAAAAATTTATTTGCAATTTCTGATAAAAAATTTGTCTTCCAAAAAAAAGTTTACAATAATCGGTTCATAAATAATACAAAAAAAAAAAAATAACTCTGGCCGCAAATTAAAAAATGGTTGTATTGTAAATGGGGGTGAATGATGACCAAAACAAACTTTAAAAATTCACGTGGAAGTTTTTACCCGTTTTTTAGTCTCTTTTGATAAGTGAAAAAATCTTGACCCAAATTTTAATACATTTAGGGCCCGGGGTTTTTCGTAATATCCAAACGCCCAAAAAGTCCGCGGTTACCCCACGGGTCATAATGCGATGGCGGCGCCAAGAAGCTATATGGGAGGGGAAAAAAAATTGGAAATGCACAAACCACAACAAGTCAAAAAACCATTTTTAAAAATTTTTTAAAAAAAAATCATTCCTTTATTTAATTTCTTGCATTGTTTTTTGGGCCGAGAAACACCAAGATTTTCAGGGGAATCAAAATAAGACACCTTTTTAGTTGATTTCCCCCCATGATTAAAATTGATAAAACATGGGAGGGGGGGGGGGGGGTTTCGAACGAAATGACCCAATTTTTAATTTGACCAGCAAAAAAGATAAAAAGTAAACTTTAATATCCCTTTAAAAGTAAAAAGGTCACGTTTTAAAAAAAGGCCCGTCAAATATAAATAATTTTCTTGATACATTCCTTATGTAAAGGGCCCACGCATTATTTTTTTTTGGGAATCACTCAGGGCATCGCACCGAAACGCGCAAAAAAAATTTTTTTTATTTAATAGTGTGTGCGTTTAAAAAGGAAAATTTTATAAATTTTAAAAAGGCACGATTTTTGGGTTTTCCCTTTTTATTTCAGACTGAGTTTTAATCGGGGTAAACCCAATCCATTTTTTCAAACAATGTCAATGGCCATGCATACCTTCATCTCAAAACAAAAAAAAAAATTAAATTGAAAAATTTTTAAGAAAAAATCTTATTTGATTTTTTTTCGCGGTTTTGTACTTTAGTTTTGTACCCGGGGCTCGAGCCAAAATTATGTTTTTTTGTTCGGTAATACCCGCTAAAAATAACCCGGTTTTTTAAAAAAAAAAACCCTTCGAAAAACCGTTATTGGGTTTTGCAATTTTTTTGAAAAGGGAAAATAACAATTTAAAGCTTAAAATTTTAAAAATTTTTTTTTAAAATTTTGCAAATTGGGTTTATTTAAAAAAATTTTTCCCTTTAAAAATAAAGGGCCCCAAAATTTGGGAAAAAAAATCAAATTACACGCTACATAGCTTTTATAGGTCCTTGAAGGGGACGAAAAGGGTTTAAAAACGAATATTAAACCCAAAATGTCAAGAAGACGGTACTTTTTGAACTTTCCTTTTTCAATTTCACGGGTTTGACCCATTTTTGAGACCAAAAAAACACCAGAAAAACCCCACCCTGCCAAAAAAAACCCAAAAAACCGGGAAACCTAATTCTAGATTTCGCCGATTTCGGTTGACGATTCGCGGTTTTTGGTTCGATGCCTGGTTTTGACCCATGCTCTGCCCTATAAACCCCATAATTTTTTCAGCCCACAAATTTTTCGCACCTAGTTTAGCTCTGAAAATGTTTGTCCTTGGGAAAAACACCACCCCCTTTTTACGGCCGGCACCCCGTTACGAGTTTATACTTCATAGACACCTTAGCCCCACTCGTCTAAGTCAATGATTTCGTTGCGCCCTTTGATTTTCAAAACCCTTTCTGCTTGGGAAAGTAGCAATCAGGTTTTCCTCTGATTTTGGGAGGATTTAGAGCACAGGAATTATTTTATAACCCGTCGCGGGTTTTTTATTTCCTCCAACCCCTTTCCCCATGTAAGGGAAATAAAGAAAGAATCTGATTACAGAGAAAAAACGGTTTTTAATTATTTAAATCTCTTTAAAAAAATAATTATTCTTTTAAAAAATAACCCCAAACAAGAAATTTTTTAATGTGGGTTTTTAGGGGCGTCAGGTGAAAAAATTTCCCTACCATTATCCCCCCCGATTAATTTTTGTCATAGCAACCCCAAATTTTTAAATTTAAAAAAAAATTAGGGGCCCAAATAATAGTATATTGAAAACGAAATCAGAGAAAAAAAAACAACTCTTTATTGGCATTGGGCCTACGTGAGTTTTGGGTTTGGAGTCGTACCTTTGGGAAGCGGCTTTTCAATCTTTTTTGTCTTTTAAAAATAAAGTTTTAATTTGGGGCCGGAGGGATGGGGATAGCCTGCTTAACTAGGCCACCTATAATTACATTTCTCAAAAAATTTTTTCAAAAAATTTAAATTTGACTATGTAATGAGTCGATTGGGTAAACCCAATACTAGCATACCTTTAAAGATTAAAAACCAAAATTTTTTCGCGAATTCCCAAAGATCTTTGCAGGCAAAAGGGAATATTTTTTCAGATTTACAAAAGGGTTTTTTAGTCAACAAATATTTCAAATGTGACGAATTTAAGGGGTATCGGGTTTGTCCCTGAAAAAAGAATTTAAAATAAGCGAGAAAAAATTAAATCCCTAGATTTTAAAACCGGGGTTAGCAAAACCCCCACACACACACACAAGCCTTAAAAAATTTAAATTTTAAATCGATTTTAAAGTTTGGCAATATTTGGGCATTATTTTAAAAAAACTTGGCTGTCGGGTGTTTGCCCCGTCCATGATAGATGAAAACTGAAATTTCGGCCCGGGTTTCACGGGCCATCTTCGGGGGTTTAAAAAACAAATTGAAGGGTACTCACACAGAAGAACCTACCGGTCCAGCTCGTCTGTGCAAGTCACCCCCACCAATTTGTGAACCATTTTTTGTCATTTGAACGCGCATGCGCACCGTTTCGCGCCCCAGCCACTGCGTCACGGTTTCTTCTCGTTAGCCGCTCTAAGTTGGTTTCCCACGTTTTACTGACCCTTACCCATTTTTCCCGGTTGAAATTTTTGGGGTGTTTTTCATCTAAATCGCCTCGCGACCAGGGGGGCCCTGTAATTACGACAACTGACAGAACACGAGTGTCTCAAGTTAATACGAGGCATTTTTCTCTATGGTTCTCCCCAACGCCGTTTGTCCGTATCCCCCTAGTCTTGTATGGTTTTGATGTTTTTTGAGGCGCGTTGAGATTTTTCTCCATTTTTTGGGCCCACGTAGATTCGTCGCAAGCTCCACCGGTACTCTAGACTCCTGTACGTCTAAGCGTGGGAGCTCATCCTTACCGAATTAAACATCGTAGAAAGTTTTCTATCCGTGTTGTAACAGTGTGAATGTGGTTTTCAAAACAGCTTCCCAATAAGGTGGGTTGTATTTCCACGAGGGAAAAAAAGACGAAAAACACTTCCGGCTGTACAGTGGCGAACTTGGGTAGGGTGGGCACACGGTTCTTTTTGAATGCCGTGAATGTCCCCTATTCGTATAGCCATTTTTCAGTAGCTTTTTCACGAAGTGCTTTGCATTCGCCCCACCAATGTTCTTTCTGATATTCTCTCGCCCTGCAGCAAGGTGTTCAAAGGGCGCTTTCTGAGGGGATGAGGGTGCGATCGGCGTTCGGGTATCCCCCAAAAGTGTGTGTACCTTCCTATATCAGAATTACTGAGGGGGGGCCATCCCCCTGCGACGACAAAACACATCTGGGAAATGGGAGCTTCCATTTTTTTAACCTCCTATGAACTTTATGTTTTTTTTATAATTGAGATAATTAAAAATCTTTAACTTTTTCTCTTCCTGGGGGCCAACAGCAACGTGTACAAAAGTACCCCAAAAGTAATGAGAGGTTTTAATTTTCCTTATCTAAACATTAACTTCGAAATTTCCCATTAAAAATTTGCCACCGCGGGAAACGGTGACCCCCTGGGGGGGCCGTCAATTTGTTTATAAAATTCTCCGTCAAAAAATAAAAAAAATAGAGTTTAAAACCGTCTCAGTCAAAGCAGAATATTCCCAGGCGTCACTGACGTCATGGCGGGCCCGAACGAGTGCGCATCCGTTTAGACTGACAAAACTGGGTTGCCACCTTGTGGGGGGACGCACAGACAGCTGGACCGAGTAGGTTCGTTCTGTGTAGTACCCTTCAAGTGTTTTTTTTAAACTCTGAAGATGGACCCGTGTAACCGGTCCGAAACGTCAGTTTTTTATCTATCATGAGCGGCGACACCCCCCAGCCAAATGGGTTTTATTTTGACTCCCCGGGCCCCGAAAGCCCACGACAAGTTTTTTATTTTGTCATTTTTTTCACGCGTGTTGTTCGCCCTCTCAAGAACAGACGGGACGGGAGCATCCCCACTTAGAAACGAATACGGAGATAATGCACGGTAATTTTGACTGTAAGGCTAATTACTTCTGGTGAAAAGAGGCAATTATTAGGTTCTCGTTATTATCTTGTTGTTCATAATGAAATTGTATCACGCGCTCTGCAATCCGTTTTATTGATTGAATTATTAGGCTTATTATCAAGTTAATATTACCATTTTTAAATTTATTACACATCGCTTACTGAGTACCAAGCTTAGAGGAAATACCAAGGATGCAACGTTGTTGTAATTCTTTGTTTCTCTCCTGCACATCAAGTAAAAGTGTATTCAAAGGATGATTCACGATTGGGGTTTGTATAAGACAAATACGTAGTCTAATTTTGTCTGAAAATTTTAATTCAAAAGCCAACTTCAATCGTATTTACTATATTGTGTTCGATTACTTCGGAAAATGTAACAATTTCCCTCATTTTAATATGTTTTGTGCACAAGCAATAGTAAACAATGACAGGTGAATTATGCAAAGCCACCTTTTCAAGTTCTATTCATCTGAATTGCTTGGTGGTAGGGGTACTCGCATACCTGGGTGCAGACCAAGTTGGATTTGTTTCTTCAAAAGCGTGCAGCGGCGACAAAGAATATGCTATTGAATGAGCTTTCAAGAACACGAACGTTTTGGGTAGATGATCTTCTATTGTACGCCGAATAGACGGCGCGGAGGACCCACAAGAAAATTCCTGTCTCAATCAACACATATTTTTTATAATTACTAATTTATGAAATTATATGTGAGATCAGCAACTCCTACATATTGCAAAATGTTTTTGATTGAAGCTCTAGGACCAAAATTACCATTACAACTTCCGACATCCTATTTGATCTGAAATGCTAATTTTGGTCGTAGAGATTCGATTAAAAACATTTTGCAATGTGTAGGCGTTTCTGATCTCATATATGATTTCATAAATTAGTAATTGGATGAGCGAAGCGGAAACTTCAATTTCACTGACCCCCCAAAAAATTTAGCTCCAATGTTTTTTTGTTTTTTTTGTTTTTTTTGTTTTGTCTGTATTTTTGTCTGTTTGTTAGCAGGATTCCGGGCAAACGGCATAAGCGATCTTGATGAAATTTTGAGGGGACCTTCGTTTTCTCTGAACTTAGAGGTGTATTGGTTTTGGGTACAATCGAAGAAATATTTCTCATGAATATCGTACTTTTACGATTTTTTTTCGATTTTTAGTGCGATATTTTCGTCACATTTGGGCCGATTTTGACCAAACGGGTGGGGATACAACGTTCATATTTCACATGGACATTAAGATTATGGTGATGTAGTATCTTTTGAAAGAAAAAATTGAAAAAGGTAGCTAGAATCTATAGAAATAAAGGTTTTAATATTAGTTTTTCAATTTTTAGTGCGATATTTTCGTCACATTTGGGCCGATTCTGACCAAACGGGTGGGGCTACAACGTTCAGATTTCACATGGACATTAAGGTTATGGTGATGTAGTACCTTTTGAAAGAAAAAATTGAAAAAGTTTGTCAGAATCCACAGAAATAAAGGTTTTAATATGAGTTTTTTTGGGTTTATAATACCTATTAACAAGTACCAATAGAAACTTGACAACAATCACCTACAATGCATTCAAAAAGCACTTGCAAAGGAAAAGTGCAAACAAACGCAAAAAACGCAAACAAAAAACTTACAAAAAAACGCTCATCCATCAACGCGGCGGGACTTTAGCGTTTTCCTAGTTTACTACAATTCAGAAATTAAAAAAGTCCGCCCCAACCGGTGCAGAAAGTCCACTCACTGCCACACAGTTCAGTTTATACACCGGCACAGATAATAGTTTATTTAAAATTGTCCTTCCTATGAAAATAACTTCAACCATGTATATTAATTGGAAATTAACTTATCAAATTTTAGAATATAAATATACACACTCGCGGATCGTTTGGTTCGATACCTCGATTTCAAGAGGTGGGTTTATTTGTCCCAACCGTGTTCTCCGTGCATCCGATTACCACTGCCACTTTCTACACTTCCACCCCCTGTATGCTTTCTTGGCCATGTTGCCAGATGAACAATCTAATTCCACAGATTAATAATAAACAAGCGATATAAATATACTTATTGGATGAGCGTAGCGAGCGAAGCGAAGATTCCATTTCACTACACTGGAGAAAAAAATCCGGAATGTTTTTTTTTTATTTTTTTATTTTTTTTTTGTATTTTTGTCTGTTTGTTAGCACGATTCCGGCTAAACCGATACTCCGATTGCGATGAAATTTTATGGAGATCTTCGAAATCTCTGAACTTAGAACTGCCACGTTTTTGAGCACAATCGAAAAATTATTTCTTATGAAAATCGCAATTTTACGATTTTTTTCGATTTTTTTAAAATTTCTTCGACTTACAACACCTACATGCTTTGTCCGATTGTAATGATTTTTTCACAGAACCTTAATTTCATGAATTGATATATTCATGTGAAATTTGAGCGTTATCAAAAAACTTTTTTTTTACGAAAATCGCAATTTTACGACTTTTTTCAATTTTTAAAATTTCTCCAGCGAATAACACCTACATGCTTTATCCGATTGTAATGATTTTTTTACAGAACCTTAATTTTATGAATTAATATATTCCTGTTAAATTTGTGCGCAATCGAATAATTACTTCTTATGAAAATTTCAATATTACGATTTTTTCCTTTTTAAAATTACGATTAATTAAAAAAAATTAAGTTAATTTTTTTATTTAATTTAATTTAATTTTAAAAATATCTTCAACTAACTAATGTTTTTTTCACAGAACAACAGAAAATTCGCATAACACATGGCAGCTCAATGCACCAATTACGCTCATCCAACAACGCGGCGGGACTTAAGCGTTTTCCTAGAAACATAACCATACATGTAAAAAAATTACACTCTGTCGGTATTTGCCGACTCTAATTTTAACAAGACAAAAATGTAAATTATAACAATAAAATAATAGTTGAAGGCGTGGTCACCAAGGATTACGCCGATGGAGCCAAAAATGGCAACTTAGGGTTAAAATCAAATTAAAAACTCGGCTAATCTCTCCATCGCCAAAGACGTGTTACTAAATGGCCAGTTGACAAGACCAATCCCTTTATTTATGGTTGGCTGCCTAACTGTCACTGACCGGACCACCGACAAGGCTAACCCCTAGCTAACACCTGCATACTAACACCCACACCTGGGTTTCGTCTTACATCTATTTAATAAGATACACAAGATATTAATTAAGATTATGGCGAGTCATTACACAGTAGATGGCCGCAACATATACCTCACCAAAGCCGCGTGAGATGTGGTGTGACAGTGTTGATACGCGTGACATCGATATTTCTATTTCTCACAATTATCGCAGCATACGCTCTGCCCACATTCTGTATCACCCTACAAGATGTACCAAATCCTTTAACTTTATCTTGGTAATTATTGTACGGCTCATGGATAAGCGATATGTATATATGTGATGATATGATATATATCATTCTCATTCATAAAGTTTCTTAATAGTGGCATTATGTCTTTTTCCCCTTGAGTGTTGGCCTGTACCATTTTCAGAGTTTCGGGCATACTCCCCATAATTGATTTTTGCTTTTAGAATCTCGAACGCACTCTTGTATTCTGGACATTCTTTGTTATCAAATGCATGATCCCCTTCTCTATTTCTTCGTCTGCAATTAGGGCATTTTTTATCCTCTTCTTTCTTCTCATTACGAAACTCTAAAAATTCAATGGTCGAGCAATTTTTTTTATGATTTTGAGTTTAAAAAATTTACTTTTTCACCACGAAAATGGTTTTCTTGGCGCTCGTCAAAAGGCGAAATAATCTTACTTCTTTTCAATGCGAAACTAGGGAAATAAAAGAAAAGCTTGTCTCAACTTCTGTATCTCACATCATTCACAGCCGAAGAGAGAGAGTTTGTCTGCCTTACAAAAATTGTTTTTGTGGGAGATATTACACCCTTTTGCTGTTTGTTTCCTATCAAGGCGTGAAATACTTGTAACCGATACTTCAAAGTAATAGTAGGGGCTGAGATGTACATTGGCTCAATTTGCGTGCCGAAATTGATTTTTTGGTTTTAAATGATAGAAACCATTCACCCAAACATGATCTAGGTGTTCTTCAAATTTTTACGCCGCCATCTTGGAAAAAATGGCCGCCATGGTACATTTCAGAAAAACGATTAAAACTCATGCAATTAGTTTGTTTAAAATACGAAAAAAAAATTGTGTACTAATTGATCTATAAGAAATAACAAAAAAATACAATAACCCGAAAAAAAGTTTTAAAATACTTAAATTTTATTTTTTTAAATTTAGTTGATTTTGTACTTTTGTGGTCTATTTAGGCGAATAAAGGGGCCAAAAGAGTTTTTAGAGCGCACGATAGATAGATAATAATACTTAACAAAATATTAACTGGCTTAATTAATTTTGGTAGCCATCTTGAAAAAACATGACCGCTAATAAAAGTTTTTAATTAGTTTTCAGCTAAATTAAAAATATTACGAAATAATAAATGTATATAGTATACAATTTGAATAAAGTATTGTATTACACTTAAGGATAGACCTTTATAGGCCTATATTAATGTCTAAATATATATTATTACTTGTCGATTTTTTAGTTTGTAATTTGCTTGACAACAATTTATTTTCATTTATCTTAAAATTGCGAATTGGGCGTGGTCTAAACTATATATTTACATATGTGAGAGCTTATATACTTTTTATGTTAACATTTAAATACAATTTTCTAAATGTCTGAGTGCACATTGCTATGTCTTAAACTCAAGCCATTTGGAATAGCACCTATCTTTATGAACGCGATGTGCGAGATGACCTCCTGCAATTTTTAAAATCAACACGTTAGGGTAGTACCACAAGATCATTTTTTACATTCATGAGAAATATTTAAATGTAGTCCTACAAAAAGGTATCTATCTATACCTATCTATATCTATATATAGTTACAGGGAGTGATATAGTTACAGGGAGTGATACTCCCTTACCTACCAGCTAATGTTTGCGATATGGAACTTTAATATTTTCTCGCCCTTTACAAAACAGAGCCATGCTCTGTGCAAACTCTATCCCAGGCTTAGATGAGGGACGTCAAATTGGATACGCCATGTTATGTTTATATAATATCTCAGAAAACTCAACCGGCTTCCACCGTTCAAGAGCTGAAAAAATCGCGGTCTACAAACTGTTCCTGTAGGAACTGTTTTTTTTTATATCACGGGTGTTGTACATCTTGGTTTTTGTTACCCAAAAATTACTTTGCCTTTATAAAATTAGAAAATATATAGAGGGAAAATAGAGGGAAATGGCCAAATTGACGAGCAAGACGTCAACAGCAATGTTGATGTTCAAGTTGCAGCAAATTTACCTAAATCACCAGCACAGTTAAAAAACCAGAAACCTGTTGAGGATTTAGTGGGTACAAATATTAAAAGAATTATTAAGATTCCCAACCAAAAAAACAGCCCATCCACGTCGTCACTTACTGATGACATGTTGGAGGATCGGTTAATGGATGAGAATCCTTTTGATATTTTAAAATCCCATAAAGTGAAATTTCAGAAATAACAGCTGTATTTAAGATACATACAACATCTATAAACTTAAATGGCTACACTAATAACGTGGAATTGTAGAGGATTCTATGCAAATCTAGAAGAGCTACAGCTACTCTTACAAAACACACAACCCTTGATCTTATTATTACAAGAAACTTTTTTCAAACCAACTGATAACCCTACGGTTAAGGGTTATACAATCTACCGTAAGGATTATACAGGAGGTGAACGTGCACAGGGAGGTGTTGCCATTCTGGTGCAAGACTCTGTGTATGCCACTCAAATTCCATTGACAACTCGCCTTCAGGCCGTCGCCGTTACAGCTTACATTCCAAATGTAACCACATTATGCTGTATTTACATTCCACCACCATTAATCATTAGCAGACGCGATCTGGAGGCATTGTCGGATCAATTACATGGACCCGTAATCTTGGGTGGTGATTTTAACGCTCACCATACTGACTGGGGATCAGTAGTTTCTGATCAACGGGGTTGTGTTGTAGCAGATTTTCTACAACACAATGATGTTTCATTGTTGAACACGGGCCAGATGACTCATTTCACGTCATTTTCTGGCACTTTTTCAGCCATAAATTTAGTCATGTGTACACCATTGCTATCGCTTGATCTCGAGCTAAATGTGCTTGATGATTTACATGGAAGTGATCATTTTCCAATTCAGGTGAATGTATTAAACTACAATAGGCCACACAATCCAGGTCAGGGATGGAGACTTGCGCAAGCTGATTGGGGAAAGTTCCAGGAAATTAGTGAAGTCTCTTTGCTCAAGGTGGACTTTACTAGTTCTCGTGACCCCAACGTGCTTGTCAATAATGTTAGTAAATGCTTGCTCGATGCAGCATATGCCAGTATACCACTGACTAGTGGTGAACAACGTCGTCGTGTCGTCACCTGGTGGAACAAAGATTGTGCATTGGCCATCAAGGCAAAGAAAGCAGCTTTTAAAAAATTAAATACATTTTCCTACATTTGAAAATTTAATCAATTTCAAGCACGAGAGAGCGAAAACGAGACGAATTATCAAACATAGTAAGAGGCAGTCATGGCAAGAGTATGTATCTTCTATAAATTACAGCACCTCTTCCACGATGGTGTGGAAAAGGATTAAATCAATTAGTGGACGTCAGGTAAACACCATACCCGCTATCAAGGATGGCGGGCAATTAGTTACTACTCCAGCAGATGTGGCTTCAGTACTGGGTACACATTTTGCATCGGTAAGCAGTAATGCACGATATGATGCAGAATTTCTAGCACACAAGCAGATGACAGAAGCTCGAAAACTTAATTTCTCATCTGAAAACGATGAGCCATACAACAGAGCGTTCTCTTTGTGGGAACTCCGTATGGCGTTAAGCTCATTACGTCGCACATCTGTGGGAGAAGACAAAATGCACAACGACATGTTTGTGCACCTGACTGATCCCTCATTGGAAGTTATTATTTTATTTTTTAATATTTTGTGGTTGTCTGACATATTACCCGATAGTTGGCGTAGTGCCATCTTAATTCCACTTTTTAAACCCACAAAAGATAAGGCGATGCCGACTTCATATCGCCCTATTTCTCTGACAAGTTGCTTTTGCAAATTGTTCGAAAAGATGATCAACAAACGACTAATGTGGATGCTGGAGACACGCGGTTTATTGGCGAACGTCCAATGTGGATTTCGTCAACGTCGTTGCACCATCGACCACTTGGTTCGATTAGAGACGTTTATTTCAAGGAGGGTTTGTTGCAAAACAACATGTTGTTTGGTGTGCTTTTTGACATTGAAAAAAGCATACGATACAACATGGAGGTATAAATACTTCAACAGATTCACGAGTGGGGTTTTAGAGGGCACATGCCAAAATTTTTTAGAAAACTTTTTAAAAGATAGAATTTTCAAAGTGCGTGTTAACAATGTTTTGTCAGACTCGATCTCACTGGAAACAGGTGTACCACAAGGCTCGGTCTTGTCGGTATCACTGTTTTGCTATTGGAATAAACAGTGTAGTGGATTGTATCCCAAAGAGCCTAATGTCGTGCCTATTTGTAGATGACCTGGGAATCTTCTACAGATCGGTAAATTTATCAACAGCTCAAAGACACGTGCAAATTGGATTGAACAATATAAGTGAATGGGCTCGAAAGCGGGGGACACGATTCTCTCCCGAAAAAACTCAGTGCATTCACTTTTGCCGTCTTCAAGGAATCCAAAATGACCCACAACTATCGTTTAACAATGTAGAACTTCTATTCAAAACAAATGTCTGTCTTCTCGGCATGGTGTTTGACAAAAAGCTAAATTGGAAAGACCACGTTGTTGAGTTACGCAAAAAATGCATGTTCAAAATCAACCTATTGAAAGTTCTCAGTAATACATCGTGGGGTGCAGATAGGACTTGCATGTTGAGAATTTACGGATCTCTAGTTTGCTCCAAGATGGACTATGGATGTTTCGTATACTCTTCAGCAAGTAACACAACCCTTAAACTTCTAGACACTGTCCACCATTGTGGTCTTCGTATTGCTCTTGGTGCATTTCGAACAAGCCCGGTAGTCAGCTTGTATGCCGAGTCAGGTGTGTCCTCCTTAGCAGAACGGAGAAACCTCTTGATGGGTACGTATGTAATGAAAATTAAAGCTATGCCTAACCATCCAGCAAATCGGAATGTTTTTAACACGACATATGTCAGACACTTTGATAACAAACCCAAGGCATCTCTTCCAACGGGATTAAGATGTAAACTTTTGTTTAATCTTATAGAATTTCATCTGCCAAAAGTTTTGAATTTTGTTTTTAGCAATAACCCGCCCTGGTTTACACCAGAGCCGATTATTATATTTGACCTTTGTCGTTTTGATAAAAACTCTACTTGCGATAGTGTATTCAAAATTAACTTTAGAGAGATTTGCCATGAACATCAAAGGTTTACTTTGGTATTCACAGATGGCTCCAAAATTGACAACAAGGTTGGAAGTGCTTTTTATTGCTCCACCTTAACTGAACGTTTCAGGCTAAGCGACGTGTGTTCAGTTTTCACTGCAGAGTTATTCGCCATCCGTGAAGCTCTTAAATACATTCTACGCTGTCGTTGTGGAGAATACCTTTTGTGTTCAGATAGTTCACTTCAAGCTATAGAACTCATGTATTCAAGTCATCATTTGGTACAAGACATCCAATTCTATTTAGAAAAACTAACCTCTAAGGGTTATATAATAGAGTTTTGCTGGATACCTGGACACGTGGGCATAGAGGGAAATGAACACGCTGATAGGGCTGCTAAGGAAGCTTCCCAGCGTCGCGCGACGTTGATTTCAATCTAGTTTCCCGTTCCAGATGTCAAGAGTGGATTCAAGCAAAGATTGTTGGATTTGCGACAAGCATCTTGGGATGTGTTGCAAAATAACAAATTGCGTAGTGTGATGCCTACATTGACTAACAAAATTCGTCCACCTACGTCTCGACTCTCACGTAGAGAAGAGGTGGTATTGTCTAGACTTCGTATAGGGCACACACGCCTAGCACACGGATATCTCTTAACCAGAGAAAAGGTTATTCCCATATGTGACACATGTGATGTACCTTTAACCGTACATCATATGCTAGCAGAATGTACCAAATATGATGCCTTGCGCATGCAATTTGATCTCTCCCAATCATATGAAAAACTTCTATCATATGATAACGGCGACAAACTTTCCAAATTTCTTATCCAAAGTAATCTATTTAACAAACTTTAATTAACTTCATACACATTTCTTTCTTTTCTTTATTTTAATTTACATACATAACTTTTATTTTGCTATTACTTTCTTCATCTTCAATTTATTTTTTTATTTATACACTTAGAAAACAATCTAATCATCAAACATACCTGCATTAACTCTTCTAATTTACTTTCATTCACAGGCGGCGCAATATGACCTAACCGGTTGAAGCGCCCTAGTTTCTCACGTCGTCGTCGTCGAGCCCGCTGGTATTTTGGAGAGGCGCGCGTATGCAGTTGGAAAGCAATTTTCTTACGCTTTGCTACATACAAATAGCTCTAAATCCTAAACTATTTACGCTACCGTTGAGACATTTATGTTCTTGTACGTAGAAATACACACATTGTCATAAGCTATTAACTATATGGTCCATTACAAGTTTTTAATTCAAATAAATAACAATACTAAAAACACGTGGTCTCTGACAGTATAAGCCTACTTTTACCCCCCCAAAAATATATTTTTCACCCCTTATGTTTTTTGTGTGCTTTTAAATAAATTTTTCTTCAAGTCAAAACTGATTTCATTATTTTCCCTTTGTTCGTTCGTGCGCTACAACGTTTTTTCTAAAAAGCACATTGGCGGCCATTTTATCCAAGATGGCGGCGGAAAAAAATGAAGAACACCTAGAATAATTTTACGATGATACCAACCGTTTAAAACCAAAAAATCAATTTCGGCACGCAAATCGAGCCAAGGCCCTTTTTTGTACATCTCAGCCCCTACTATAAGCGGGATATTTCAAATGTAAATTTCTAACGAAATTCAGCGAGAAGAGAATTTTTTAATCATTTTTGGACTCACGTTCCCCCCAAATTTAGCCCCTTTTGTTTTAGACGCTAGATATTTATAATGTTAAAAGCTTGTACAAATTACCACGCCTTAGTACACGCTAAATTATTTGAGTGGTTTGTTTCACTCAATACGCCGAGCGGATGGTCACTTCACTCGTTTTGAGTGTTCGTCACTCATTTTTAGCTGGAATTGTCACTCGATGTATTAGGTGATCATTATTTAGCTCAAATGTGCTGAGTGACCATGTGACACCGCTCTATAGTAAGCGATGTTGAGTCAATAGTGAGCGATGCATAAAGCTTGTTCAAGGGATTTGTGTTGAGATTTATCTAAGGGATGAATGGGGCTTCTCCTTATTGTATGTCTACTGTATTGTCCTGATCGGTGCCAAGTCTAGGGGATGAATAGCAGAGATTTTACCGGCGACGTTTCAAACATGTCACTGGTAATAATTGCTTTTCATGTACTCATGACAAAGAACGAGGTAGGGCATTCCAATATATCAACGGTCCTCTGTCCACGCCCGGCATCGTCGAAACCAACTCGGCAGTGTGTGTTAGTTCGTGACCGTGTGCGCATTGCCAGTGTAAGTCTTCACGGAAAAATGGTTATGACTGCATGGTGTAGTGATGAAGTGTGCAACGTTCTAATAGGAAGGGCATTTCTGCGGAAAACGCCGAAAAGTAAAAGGTTGGGCCTAAATGTCGACATCTGTTGTACTTCTATATGCACGAATAGTTCATTGTGTTTTCATTGTTTTAGTTGAAAACAACATAATATATCATGTGTAGGCCTAGATAAAACAAAATGAAAATTATTATTTGCATGCCTTTTCATGGGCGTCCACAGTGAAGAGAGAGAACGCAGTCGTCCATCTACATATCAATGTGATGTTTGCATACAGCTGCTATAATACTATTTTGTAGTTTTAAGATATTGACCTATTAACATGAGTTGAAAATAACATATCATGTGTACCTATATGCAATACGTATACTGAATTTAAAGCTACTTGAGCGATTTATCTCCCTTTCCCTCCCACCGCTACTTTTTTATTGAATTTCGATATTTTTTTAGGGAAGTTAGTTTGTCTCAATTTTGAGTGTTTTTCGCTTCTATTTGAGGTATTAATAGCCTAAATAGAGAGTATCTTTGAAGCCAAAATATCGCTATTATTGAGTGAATTCGATCTTTTATTGCGATTATCACCCTTATTTCAGAGTGAAATTCGCTCTATAATTGAGTGAATTTCACTCAATTCTAGGGG
>JAMZAV010008523.1:0-28370 GCA_024449915.1 Sweltsa coloradensis
CAGTTTAAAGGATTCGAAGAATAAACACCATTCTCATATATTGTCAAGGTTATTTAGCGCAAGTTCTCCCGAGTCTAGTGCCAGTTGTTCTGCATTCTATATAACACATTGCGGTTATTCTCTTCAGACCAAAGGCACCAAAGCCTTCCCACTTCCGACTACACTCTTGGATAAAATACACTGTCGAACTAGCGACGTACGCCGTGTTGCCAGATCCGCACAACGTTTGTTAAACGTCCGCCTGAAATCCAACTTGAATTATTCGACACGAAGACAAAATCTCGATAAAATATCTGTGGCATAAGAGAAGCCGTGCGCAGTAGAGGGTGGCCGTGCATCTTTTAAGGGTGGGATGAGTGCAGAGTTATTGGATGTTTTGTACGGGGCGCAAACACCACACCAGCGCGCCAATAAATGTTGCATGCTGCAGGGGAGACGGGGATTCTGATTCACACCCCATAGAAGAGGGAGCTGGGAACTTAAGAAACAATCAAACATAATGCCCTGCTAGACGGATACATCTATCTTGGCTTGGCTGGGTGTTGACGGGGGAGGACTTGACCGTGAAAATCTGGTGAGAAATGGGTGGAGAGATAGTTTTTTGTTAACTTCTGTCTCCTGTATGGTATTTGTGGCGACTAGAGGAGTAAATGTAACTTTGTAGTT
The DNA here is from genome assembly GCA_024449915.1 of Sweltsa coloradensis. Lineage (NCBI taxonomy): Eukaryota > Metazoa > Arthropoda > Insecta > Plecoptera > Chloroperlidae > Sweltsa > Sweltsa coloradensis. The sequence continues at coordinate 667 of JAMZAV010008523.1, forward strand.
CGATCGATATCTGAAGGGTGAGACTGAAAAAGGAAATTCCATGAATTGATTAGGCTTTGTTTATTAGTATGGCTTGTCCGTACAGTGGGATTACCTCTATTGTCATGCAGTAGGAGACTGAATCAGTCATGCTATGAGTCTTTAACCTCGATTAGCTATATCAATTTTATTTTTAATCAATTACTTCCATATTTTCATTTACATATTAACATGTATGATGTTCTAGATAAAAGCATCTGTATCAACTTCAAATCATTGCAGAAACACAGCTACACAGCTTTCTCCTCTTCAGATGATTAATAATAATAAGGTTTACGTTGAACGTAAGTAGGGAATGTACAAGATATATATTTTAAACCTCGATCCCAGCGATCGTGTTTCGAGTGACAGAAACCCTGACAACAAACTTTGTCAGGATTGCCATTGATCGCTACTACCTTACTAAACCATCACCGTTCCGAAGTAGAGCATTGCGTGTATAGCGTGAGCAACCAAAGTGGATTAATTATAAATCAAACTAAATGGAAATTATCATCTGGCAAAGCTACCTTCTGTGTAATTAAATAAGTAAACACTGTTAAATAAAATTGAAGGTTGTCGTGTGGAAATGCTACCTCCAGTGAAATTAAATAAGTAAACAATTTTGAATACCGTAATAGGTAATGCACCCTTTGAAAACGTCGAGTCTATTGTGACAAATTTGGAATATCCAAAATTTGTAATAAACTCTGTAGAAAAGGAAAACTTCGCTAAAAACTTTACGGTACATTTTCAATTAAACAATACATAATCATTTTCGTATTTAAATGTACAGATGTAAGTCTACAAATTGTTCAGTGGGCTCCTTGTAATTCCAGTTGGGTGGTTTACACAGGGCCAGTCCGAAGGCACGCAGCTAGCGGCAAGCTACTTGGAGCAGGTTACTTCCCACTAAATTGCAGTTGTGAGGCAAGTAACCTGCGCCTAGCTTGCATGACAGATTAATTGGCCAGGCAGGTGCTGTTCACATGATGTCAATTGATGTGGCACTAGCAGGTCAATCAGAAAGTCATCGACTGACCACTGTCGTGACAGTAGTATGCCGGTTCCTTTAGCACGAGGACAGTTGATGGGCATGTCAAGTTAGTTGGGGGTGGGGAGGCAGGTTACTTGTTCGAGTCTACTGTCTGTAAGTCTACTTGCCTGACCTCGCAATCTACAACTTGCCCCTAAGACCAGGCAGGTTCTATTAGCACGAGGACAGTAGCCTACTCCGCCAGCTACTTGCCTAGTGTAAACCGAGCAACTTCTCGAGAGCCCGGTGTGATAGTATATTCTTACCCATAGCCGGTCATTACTACGTCCCGCACTTTGCGGGGAAACCGGTTAGGTTAGGGGTTAGGTTAGGTTAGGGTAGGAGCCTCGAGCGAACTCGTACAGAAGTAATGTCCCGCCGGGGGTAAAGATATTCCATTACACCGGCACTCGTTCTTCGCCTCGATGAACCCATCATGACAGTGCGTGGTGGCAGGCAGTTTGTCCGGGCTCTGATTCGCGGGCAATTGCTGTAATTGAATAATACCGGCTAATACGACACGCAACACCTGCGCCAGGACCGCCGTGACTGGTTCACCTAGGAGAGGGAGGGGGGTAACGAACATCTCCAGTATCTAACGAGCCGGGCTCTTGTTAACTCAAGGAACTTCCGAGTGGTGCATAAGACTCCTCGGTCCTACCGCGGGGTAAAGTGTTTTTAAATCACAAGAAAAACGTACTGAATCTACCATTTACTTAGATTTACTAAATTATCAAGCTATCAACCTACCATCCCGAATTATTGAATAAATTTTCACCGACCCGGCGCCTCCACCAAAAATATTAAGATAAAAAATTAAATAACGTTGTATCGTTCATTTTATCAAAAATTTCTTAAACAATCGAAATAAATAAACCTAAACATTATTCTGAGTAATTCAGTAAGTTTTTTTTTCAATAAACAAACTGATTGTGTTTTATTTACCAATATTTACAAAACTAATCCTCAACCAACAGCTATTAAAACAATTATAAGCAACGCGCACGGAACAGGAGTACTCATATAGGGAGTGAGGCTTGCCTTAAGACAACGTTGTTTTATTTAGTATTTTTTGGGGGAGGTGCCGGGTCAAAGGAAAACTGATTATTTAGGTGGGGCTAGCTCTCTGCCGTGATCCCCACGGTCACCAGAAACGTTCAGTATCGTCATAAATAAACGACATTGTCGACAAAAACGCGTGTTATTCGGAGATAATGTTTGGTTTCTATCGTGCGACGTGACTCACTCACAGACGGACGGAGAGAAAAGTGATACATACAGGGGCTGCTGCTGAGATTCGCTGAAAATTATGTGACCACACCGCGCATATCCCTACGTTAGCGAAGCAACGTGCTTATAAAAGTATTAAATCATTTCGTGTTAAACCCTTATGTACACTCTTAAGCAGAAATAAATCAAGGACTGGGTAAAGTAGAGAGAGACCCCTTGATTTACTTATGGTCAATAGTGTATATATTTTGTTGATCGGAAATTGTGCGATTGAAAAATGATATATATATTTACTTTCCTTTATCTCATCTTGTACCAAATTTATAACATAATATATAAACATTGTAAACACGTCATAAAATTCCGTCTCTTTTGGAGGTTTGTATTGGTTGATGAAATACTTCTGGTCCACTAGTCTTGTGACTCATGTGAATGGCTTACTGCAAGATTGTTTCTTACCCCATGCTGTGTCTTCAGGCAAACTCATCTTGGTATTGGTTCCTCTCCAGCACAACACAACAACCAGCTCAACGTCTTATTGAAAAAACTATAATAGTTCAAGCAACCGTAAAACCGTATTGACAGTCGTTTTATAATACACGGCTCCCGTGAATACGCTGAAGATATAGATCCGGCAGCTTAGCCTATTGGACTCTTTTGGTGCGGACACAATCCTGATTTATCCGCTTCCCAGTTCGGTTCCAGTCCCATTCAGTTGGATCCTATTAGAAGCTTCCCTGGATTCGATACAGGAGGACTGGACGCGTCCCGAGGAGCGGAACGGGATTCCTGCCGAATAACAACACACCGACTTGACATGACTATATTGATACCGGTCAAAATCGAGTTTTAGACGGTGTTCAAATAGAAAAAACACAGTGCTTTTCTATGTTGAAGTGGATAGAATGTGTGTTTGCGTTCGTTCATAAATAGAACATATCTCTTCAAGTTTCGAAAAACACAACACTAAATTGTAAATCATAAACTTGGACAAATAAAAATGTAAAATAAAGTAAAAATATATATTTTGTAATTTACAAGAGTGCCCACTCAGTTTCAGAACTGATGTCTGTGGATGGGATGACTTCATTTACCAATCATTTGTTTCTTTGCTCAAGTATGTTCTTACGCATCGAGTAGACCATGACGTCAATAAGGGATTTTATTTGAGTCACTTTCATTACGTTTATTTACGTTATTACAACATGGAGTTTTGAAATAATTATAGTCGTCAAATGAGTATACCTTTCGCTAAGTATCAAACGTAATGATCTCCTTTGTAATCTGCTGTTATATTAATTCTTTTTTGTAAATCAGTGTTTTAAACTGATAGGATTAGACGTTAATAAATAAATACTAACTAACATAAATAAATAATAATAAAAAATAAATAAATAAATAAATAAATAAATAAATAAATAAATAAAATTAAATAAATAAATACATTCTTGGACAAGTAAGTGAATGAATCAAAACACGCATTAAATAAAGTGTCTTGAAATTATTGTTTCATAATGAATTGTTTGTTGATCAACTTATTTTCTCTAGAGACCAAAACCTACAATGATTGATTATATCAAAGAGCTTGAATTAATTTTACCTCAAGCATTACTTCTTGATATTTTGTTAAGTTAAGATGTACAATTAAATTTTCACGGAGAAACTCTTAGTTGCCACACATTTAATCAGACGACTTATTTCACAAGTTTCACGTGATCAAAACTTATCCGTGAGTAATGAGACGGAACAGAAAATTCGTGATATTACATTTCATAAAGCTTAGTTTGCGTCTCCCGTCGGCGATGCTAAGCTACGAGTTTGCTGTAAAACGACATCTATTCGGCTATTGTTAACTTATGTAGGTCAACCCTTCGTCTTATTTTGATATTTGCTACTTAGGAAAGTTTCCTTAGTACGCTCTAAAGTTCCTTGAGCCATGCTTCCTACGATCGTGTTGTGTCATAGAAAGGGTTATTGGATATGAAGAACGATTCAGAATACAAAGGAAACGCTGGTCTTGTTTCTATTCAAATGTTCAATTCTTGCTTCTATCACGAACAATTTCCCTTGTCAAAAGACGAATATCCTTTTACAGCAATTCCTATGGCAAATTTGTATCTTTATACACTCATGTTCATTGCTCAAAACTTGAAATTGAAGGAGTATTGTAAAATCCAGCGGATATATTCTTGGAAGTACCTAGTTCTATTCCAGAAATATTTGTATTTAACAATCATTTAATATTATTTTTAGTAAAATTTTCTATTAGATTAATACTTTTGTTGTGGACTTCAATCCATTCACATGATCTAAGGGTAAACCAATCTTAACGGTGTCATTGGTGTCTTATAGCAACGATCTAAATTATTTGTACAACGATTTTCGAACTAGAAACTAGCTTGCGAGTGTATGATGCCCAATCAGGTAAAGCTTCGATTTCAATTACCGATCGCTGGTTGACATATTTGAGCGTCTGTGATGTGACATCGAATAGTTTATCCGGCTCGCTTAACTCCTACTGAAAATCAGTTTTGTAACTAAGTACACATATTTTAAGTACTTCAAGTTGTTGGTATATTTTATTCATAATTGGTGAATAAATTGATAACTATAGAAATAGACCAGTTGTATCGGTTAATTGAATTAAACTTTTCAAACGGAAGATTTTTGGGGAAATAGACCCACAATCAGATGTGTAAACAATAAACATACATGTAACTTTCAACAACGTAAACACATTTTTATTTGAATACCAATGTAACCTTATTGGATGAGCGAAGTAAAGACTTCAATTTCATTTACACTGATAAAAATACCTCGAATGTTTTGTTTTCTTTCTGCATGTTTACCGGATAAACGACATTTGCGAGATAAAATTAAAGAGGACCTTCGAAATGTCTGAACTTAGATCTGCCAAGTTTTTGGGTACAATCTAAGAATATTTCTTATAAATATTGTACTTTTACGTTTTTTTTTCGATTAATGCGATATTTTCGTGATATTTTGCCCGCTACCGGGCAAACGGCTACTCAGATTTTGATTAAACTCTATTAGAACGTTTGAAATCACTGAACTTAGATATGTTATTATTTTAGGGATAATCGAATAAATATTTCTCATAGAAATCGTACATTTAGGGTAACGATAATCAACCATAAAAGTTTATATATCAACGCGACTGGAAAAGGCGTTAGGGAAGTGGCCTTGTGGTAGTAAATACTTAAATCCAAACACAAGTAGATGATAAACGATATTCATTATATCGCAAGATGGTAGTAATGTAACTGAAACAGTGGCTTACAAGCATGTCTGAAACTAAATCCAGGTATGTTGCAAATGACGTGACAAGATGTTTTCAAATGGCTAGTACTTCCGCACTAGAACTATATCCAAGTAGCAATGGGAATTTGTGTAGATAAGTGGTTCTTTTCTTCCAACACCCTCATGGCTGCATTAATCTGTTATGACGGAAGATACGAACATTAATATTCGTCAAAAGTCGTGCAATGGAAACTGGATGGCGGGTCAGCCGGTGTTGAAAGGAGCCTAACAACAGACCCTGCGAGCCTTCACCTTTTGTACGTGCCAAAGATCATTTCGTGTTGAAACAAGCACTTCTCGCACAAAGAAACTGTGTGTACGTGGGTGTGTGAAACACGTTGCTGCCAAGTCTATGCAGAGCTGACGCGACGGTATTCATACTGCAGGAGTGTTTGAGCAGACAACAAACACACCAACGTAGACAACTTGTCTTTTTAAATGCATGGTTGTGTAAGTAGCTACTTCCAATAAAGCTCAAGTTAGTAGACTACAAAATAAATAAAAATGTAAGTATTAACTAAGCACTCATGCAACAAGAATGTATGTAGTACACGGTTTGTGTATTTATAATATTTTTTTGTTGATTTTTTAAAATCACACGTTTCTGTATTATATTGTTAGTTTTATTACATTTTACTTCTACTTATAACTTATGCTCTTTAGGTCCAGAATTTCAATGTCTAGTTAAAATTTATCTGCCAGTTAGTCCTCTCAGTAAATATTTACAAGGCTTCTGATTGGTGGTTGCCATAGTGAAAACAAGTTATGTGTCAGTTAAATTTACTTGCCACTTTAACTGGACATTGAAATACCGGGCCTTAACCTGTTATTATGTACACTTTTTTTAAGCTTAGACTTATCCCACAATATGAAAATCAGGACCTGAGATTGTTGGATGAGCGAAGCGAAGACTTCATATTCACTGACCCCCCAAAAAATTTAGCTCGGGTGTTTTTTTTTTTTTTTTTTTTTTTTTTTCTGTCTGTTTTTTCCCTCTCTACCGGGCAAACGGCATATGCGATCTTGATGAAAATTTGACAGGACCTTCGAAATCTCTGACTTAGACTTGCTACGTTTTTGGGTACAATCGAAGAAATATTTCTCATGAATATCGTACTTTTACGATTTTTTTCGATTTTTAGTGCGATATTTTCGTGACATTTGGGCACGATTCTGACCAAACGGGTGGGGCTACAACGTTCATATTCACATGGACATTAAGATAATGGTGATGTATTGCTTTCTGAAAGAAAAACTTGAAAAAGTTACCCAAAATCTATAGAAAGAAATAAAGCTTTTAATATAAATTTTTTGATTTTTTGTACGATATTTTCGTGCCATTTGGGCCAATTCTGACCAAAACGGGTGGGGCTACAACGTTTATATTATACATGGACATTAAGGTTATGGTGATGTAGTACCTTTTGAAAGAAAAAGTTGAAAAGCTAGCCAGAATCCATAGAAACAAAGCTTTAAATATAATTTTTTTACGGTAAATAATACCAATTGACAAGAAACAATAGAAACTTGACAACAATGCACCTACAATGCGTAGGCAGCAAAACAAAGCACTTGCAAAAGTAAAGATATCCCACGCAAACTAAAAACTTTAAAAAGCTCATCCATCAACGCGGCGGGACTTTAGCGTTTTCCTAGTTTAAACAATAATTCAAGTTCTTTTTTTGGATGAGCGAAGCGAAGACTTCAATTTCACCGACCCCCCAAAAAATTTAGCTCCGGTGTTTTTTTTTGTTTGTTTTTTTTTTTGTTTTTCCGTCTGTTTGTTCGCTCTCTACCGGCAAACGCCATATGCGATCTTGATGAAAATTCGACACGACCTTCGTTTTCTCAGAACTAAGACTTGCCACGTTTTTGGGTGCAATCGAAGAAATATTTCTCATGAATATCGTACTTTTACGATTTTTTTTTCGATTTTTAGTGCGATATTTTCGTGCCATTTGGGCCAATTCTGACCAAACGGGTGGAGCTACAACGTTCATATTTCACATGGACATTAAGGTAATGGTGATGTATTGCTTTCTAAAAGAAAAAGTTGAAAAAGTTAGCCAGAATCGAGAGAAATAAAGCTTTTAATATACGTTTTTTGACTTTTTGTGCGATATTTTCGTGCCATTTGGGCCAATTCTGACCAAACGCACAACACAACAACGTTCATATTATACATGGACATTAAGGTTATGGTTATGTAGTACCTTTTGAAAGAAAAAGTGGAAAAATTTAGCCAGAATCCATAGAAATAAAGCTTTTAATACAAGTTTTTTACGGTAAATAATACCAATTGACAAGAAACAAAAGAAACTTGACAACATTCACCTTCAATGCGTAGGCAGCAAAACAAAGCACTTGCAAAAGTAAAGATATCCCACGCAAACTAAAACCTTTAAAAAGCTCATCCATCAACGCGGCGGGACTTTAGCGTTTTCCTAGTATTAGTACATTTAAAACCATTCTAGCATAAACATACTTGTTTAGATGTATCGGGGTATCTCGTTCTTGCGACAAACGAGTACTTTCAAAGTGCATACTCTAATAAAAAATCAGGAACATTACAAATACTCAGTTTTTTCATTGCAACTTATTGGATGAGCGAAGCGAAGACTTCAATTTCACTGACCCCCCAAAAAAATTTAGCTCGGGTGTTTTTTTGTTTGTTTGTTTTTTTTTGTTTTGTTTTTTTGTCTGTTTGTTCGCACGATTCCGGGCAAACGGCATATGCGATCTTGATGAAATTGAAGAAGGACCTTCGAATCTCTGACTTAGACGTGCCACGTTTTTGGGTACAATCGAAGAAATATTTCTCATGAATATCGCACTTTTTACGTATTTTTTTCGATTTTTAGTGCGATATTTTCGTGACATTTGGGGCCCATTCTGACCAAACGGGGGGGGCTACAACGTTCATATTTCACATGGACATTAATAATGTGATGTATTGCTTTCTGAAAGAAAAAGTTGAAAAGTTAGCCAAAATCTATAGAAATAAAGCTTTTAATATAATTTTTTTGATTTTTTTGTACGATATTTTCGTGCCATTTGGGCCAATTCTGACCAAACGGGTGGGGCTACAACGTTTATATATCATGGACATTAAGGTTATGGTGATGTAGTACCTTTTTGAAAGAAAAAGTTTGAAAAAGCTAAGCCAGAATCCATAGAAACCAAAGCTTTAAATATAAGTTTTTTGGATGAGCGAAGCGGAAGACTTCAATTTCACTGACCCCCAAAAAATTTAGCTCGGGTGTTTTTTTTTGTTTTTTGTTTTTTGTTTTTTTGTTTTTTTTTTTTTGTTTTTTTGTCTGTTTGTTAACTCTCTACCAGGCAAACGGCATATCCGATCTTGATGAAAATTTGACAGGACCTTCGAAATCTCTGAACTTAGAGGTGTATTGTTTTTGGGTACAATCGAAGAAATATTTTCTCATGAATATCGTACTTTTAACGATTTTTTTCGATTTTTAGTGCGATATTTTCGTGCCATTTGGGCCAATTCTGATCAAACGGGTGGGGCTACAACGTTCATATTTTCACATGGACATTAAGGTTATGGTGATGTATTGCTTTCTGAAAGAAAAAGTTGAAAAAGTTAGCCAGAATCGAGAGAAATAAAGCTTTTAATATACGTTTTTTGACTTTTTGTGCGATATTTTCGTGCCATTTGGGCCAATTCTGACCAAACGGGTGGGGCTACAACGTTCATATTATACATGGACATTAAGGTTATGGTGATGTAGTACCTTTTGAAAGAAATGTTAAAAAGGTAACCAGAATCCATAGAATATAGCTTTTAATGTAAGATTTTTTACGTTAAATAATGACAAATTAACAAGAAACAATAGAAACTTGACAACAATCACCTACAATGCGTTGGCAGAAAAACAAAGCACTTGCAAAAGTAAAGATATCCCACGCAACTAAAAACTTTAAAAAAGCTCATCCATTAACGCGGCGGGACTTTAGCGTTTTCCTAGTTACGGTAAATATATACCAATTGACAAGAAACAATAGAAACTTGACACAATGCACCTACAATGCGTAGGCCAGCAAAACAAAGCACTGCAAAAGTAAAGATATCCCACGCAAACTAAAAACTTTAAAAAGCTCATCCATCAACGCGGCGGGACTTTAGCGTTTTCCTAGTTTAAAACAATAACTTTTTTTGGATGAGCGAAGCGAAGACTTCAATTTCACCGACCCCCCAAAAAATTTAGCTCGGTTGTTTTTTTTTTGTTTGTTTTTTTTGTTTTTCCGTCTGTTTGTTCGCTCTCTACCGGGCAAACGCCATATGCGATCTTGATGAAAATTTGAACACGACCTTCGTTTTCTCAGAACTAAGACTTGCCACGTTTTTGGGTGCAATCGAAGAAATATTTCTCATGAATATCGTACTTTTACGATTTTTTTCGATTTTTAGTGCGATATTTTCGTGCCATTTGGGCCAATTCTGACCGAACGCGTCGGGCTACAACGTTCATATTTCACATGGACATTAAGGTAATGGTGATGTATTGCTTTCTAAAATAAAAAGTTGAAAAAGTTAGCCAGAATCGAGAGAAATAAAGCTTTTAATATACGTTTTTTGACTTTTTGTGCGATATTTTCGTGCCATTTGGGCCAATTCTGATTCAAACGGGTGGGCTACAACGTTCATATTATACATGGACATTAAGGTTATGGTTATGTAGTACCTTTTGAAAGAAAAAGTGGAAAATTAAGCCAGAATCCATAGAAATAAGCTTTTAATACAAGTTTTTACGGTAAATAATACCAATTGACAAGAAACAAAAGAAACTTGACAACATTCACCTTCAATGCGTAGGCAGCAAAACAAAGCACTTGCAAAAGTAAAGATATCACACGCAAACTAAAACCTTTAAAAAGCTCATCCATCAACGCGGCGGGACTTTAGCGTTTTCCTAGTATTAGTACATTTAAAACCATTCTAGCATAAACATACTTGTTTAGATGTATCGAGTATCTCGTTCTTGCGACAAACGAGTACTTTCAAAGTGCATACTCTAATAAAAAATCAGGAACATTACAAACTACTCAGTTTTGCATTGCAACTTATTGGATGAGCGAAGCGAAGACTTCAATTTCACTGACCCCCCAAAAAATTTAGCTCGGTTGTTTTTTTGTTTGTTTGTTTTTTTTGTTTTGTTTTTTTGTCTGTTTGTTCGCACGATACCGGGCAAACGGCAATATGCGATCTTGATGAAAATTGAAGAAGACCTTCTAAATCTCCGAACTAGGACTTGCCACCTTTTTGGGTACAATCGAAGAAATATTTCTCATGAATATCGTACTTTTACGATTTTTTTTCGATTTTTAGTGCGATATTTTCGAGTCATTTGGGCCGATTCTGACCAAACAAGTAGGGCTACAACGTTCATATTTCACATGACCATTAAGGTAATGGTGATGTATTGCTTTCTGAAAGAAAAAAATGAAAAAGTTAGCCAGAATCTATAGAAATAAAGCTTTTAATATAAGTTTTTTGACTTTTTGTGCGATATTTTCGTGCCATTTGGGTCAATTCTGACCAAACGGGTGAGGCTACAATATTCATATTTCACATGGACATTAAGGTAATGGTGATGTATTGCTTTCTGAAAGAAAAAGTTGGGAAAGTTAGTCAGAATCTATAGAAATAAAGCTTTTAATATCAGTTTTTTGACTTTTAGTGCGATATTTTCGTGCCATTTGGGCCAATTCTGACCAAACGTGTGGGCCTTCAACGTTCATATTATACATGGACATTAAGGTTATGGGGATGTAGTACCTTTTAAAAGAAAAAGTTGAAAAAGTTAGCCAGAATCCATAGAAATAAAGCTTTCAATATAAGTTTTTACGGTTAATATACCAATTGACAGGTACAAAAGAAATTTGACACAATCACTTACAATGCGTAGGTAGCAAAACAAAGCACTTGCATAAGTAAAGATATCCCACGCACACTAAAAAATTTAGAAAGCTCATCCATCAACGCGGCGGGGGCTTTAGCGTTTTCCTAGTTAACCATTATTTATAACCCAAGGTTGAAAGTGTGTTAAGATGACCACAATGCAGAACATACGCATATTAGATTTGCACATAATGATAAGTGAAACGTATAGTTTATGAGAAAGCGCTCGACGGAATGTGTAAACATGGAAGGGGACGACGCCTAACTTGGCTGGGTATATCCATCCATCTATACGTGCCGACGACGAGCCGTATAGAGTATGTTCGTGGTCTGTGGCGGGGAACCGTTCCCCTGATTAATAATTGTCGGGGAAGTTGGCTGTGACCGCGGACCCGGCCTTAGGTAGGTCGTGGGTGGACCTCGCACACGGACAGTTCTCAGCGAGCGACCTTCAAGCGAGAAACTTACTTGAAACTCAATTCTGCTTAATGGCCAGGGTAGAATATGTTTTACTTCTGTCTTGATATTGTAACTAGGAAACGCTAAGGTCCCGCCGCGTTGTTGGGATGAGCGTAATTGGTGCATTGAGCTGCCATGTGTTATGCGATATTTTCTGTTGTTCTGTGAAAAATCATTACTTAGTTGAATTTTTTTTTAAATAAAATAAAATAAAATGAAATAAAAATTAACTTTAAATTTTTAAATTTATTAATCGCAATTGTTAAAAAAATCGTAAAATTGCGATTTTTATAAGAAATAATTTTTCGATTGCGCTCAAATTTGACACTAATATATAAATTCATAAAATTAAGGTTCTGCGAAAAAATTATTCCAATCGGATAAAGCATGTAGGTGTTAATAAGTCAAAAAATTGTTTAAAAAAAGAAAAAACCCGTAAAATTTCGATTTTTATGATAAATATTTTTTCAATTGCGCTCAAATTTCACAAGAATACTTTAATTCATAAAATAAAGGTTCTGTGCAAAAATCATTAAAATCGGATAAAGCATGTAGGTGTTATAAGTCAAAGAATTGTTTTTAAATTGAAAAAAAATCGTAAAATTGCGATTTTCATGAGAAATGATTTTTCGAATTGCGCTCAAAAACGTGGCAGTTCTAAGTTCAGAGATTTCGAAGGCCTTCATAGAATTTTCATCTCAATCGGAGTATCGGTTAAGCCGGAATCGTGCGCACAAACAGACAAAAATACAAAAAGAAAAAAAAAAAAAAAAAAAAAAACATTCCGGATTTTTTTCTCCAGTGTAGAAGAATGGAATCTTCGCTTCGCTCGCTACGCTCGCTACGCTCATCCAACAATTCAGAAATTAAAAAAGTCCGCCCCAACCGGGAAACGAACCACGGATTTTAATTTCTGATTGTAGTAAATAATAACTACTAGGAAAACGCTTAAGTCCCGCCGCGTTGTTGGATGAGCGTAATTGGTGCATTGAGCTGCCATGTGTTATGCGAATTTTCTGTTGTTCTGTGGCAAAATATTACTTAGTTGAAATTTTTTTTAATTAAATTAAATTAAATTAAAAATTAACTTTTTTTTTTTTTTTTTAAATTTAATCGTATTTGTAAAAAAATCGTAAAATTGCGATTTTCATAAGAAATAATTTCTCGATTGCGCTCAAATTTTAAATTATATATTAATTCATAAAATAAAAGTTCTGCGAAAAAATGATTACGATCGGATAAAGCATGTAGGTGTTATAAGTCAAAGAGTTGTTTAAAAAAGAAAAAACCTGTAAAATTTCGATTTTTATGATAAATATTTTTTCAATTGCACTCAAATTTCACAAAAATATCTTAATTCATAAATAAAGGTTCTGTGCAAAAATCATTAAAATCGGATAAAGCATGTAGGTGTTATAAGTCGAAGAATTTTTTTTAAATCGAAAAAAATCGTAAAATTGCGATTTTCATGAGAAAAAATTTTCCGATTGCGCTCAAAAACGTGGCAGTTCTAAGTTCAGAGATTTCGAAGGCCTCCATAAAATTTCATCGCAATCGGAGTATGGTTTTAGCCGGAATCGTGTGGACAAACAGACAAAAATACAAAAAAAAGAAAAGAAAAGAAAAAAAAACATTCCGGATTTTTTTCTCCAGTGTAGTGAAATGGAATCTTCGCTTCGCTCGCTCGCTCGCTGCCCTCTTCCAACTAAAGTTTCCTTGGGATTGGGGTAGACAAAACATACAGCTATTTTTGTAATAGATAAATAATTGTAATTGTATTTAAAAATTTAAAAAAATGGAACAATATTAATTACAGGTGATATCAAAAGAAAATGGTTTATAAAAGAATTTCAAAATTATATTCCAGTGGGATCTAGCTCGCAAAATTTACAATTAAAAAGCTGAATTCAAATAATATGCTCACATTACTTTGAAGCGACAATTATCTTTTTTTAAATATATTAAATTCCGTATACCGTTCGTTGAAATATTATTTGTGGAAAATGGTAATAGTTATTCTCAGGATATTAATGTTCGCAACAATTAAAAACCAAAATGACTCAATAAAGTTAAATTGTAATTGGAAAACACGAAATAATCATTACGAGTGCAATAGTTAAGTGTTGTACTACGAAATAAAACAACTTTGAATGTAGTTTGTTTTTAAGCAGTTGTTATTGTTTGTATGCCTGCAATGAGGTTAACAAGATTCTAACTCGTGATGCTTCGTGGGCGAATTTCTGGATGCAGCTTCCGTACTCTACACGGCACACTTATAAAACTTTCATCCGTCTCCTCTTTCAAAACCCGGCCCCGGCGCTGGCACCCGTCATTGGAGAATGTCACCAGCAATACTTCTCTCTGGAGCGAAGGATCCTGCGCCACATCGCGCGGCTTCCTCCGATGACGCGGAATGAAAAAGTGTATACCCAAACTGGTGTCGGCGGTATCAGCTCTCGACTCGACGCCCTCGCAGGGGCTTACGTGCAACGTCTTTACGCAGGCGGAAGGAATGAGTTCACGACCTCGTTTCGCGTCCTCGAGCCTGTAGGCCTCTACCCCGCTTCAAGTACCCTTATCCGCCTTTTGCCTTTCTTGTCGACTAACTTTATAAATGTCATGCTCTCTTGATGTCTTTTGTTGTAATGTTAATCTTAACTTGTAACTCTGTAATCACTGTGTCAGGCTACAGCGGGCCACACGTGCCCTGCATTGGTAAAATTCATTAAATAAATAACAATATTGTAATTACATCTGTGGATCATGTAAAAAAAGTCATTCGAATAAGTAAACGAAACAAACCATTTTTAACATTTGCTCGTCTAAATGATATCGTTCTTGAGAATTTTTTAATTGTTGTTGTGGAACTATTTTTATCTCAAATTACTACCTGTCAATCGAAAATTACAACAGTTATACAATAACTATAACATGCAATAACTTGTCGATTGACATTAACAAGTTAGTAAAATATAAAACCGCAGGGATAACATTTGCTTGTTTCAAACGGAAAACTAGACAACACAGCTGCGCCTCGGTGCCAATTTAGTAAGTTGTCATTGTGGTTTTAGTTGGTAAATAACCTGGTTCTGGGAATCGAACAAGTACTGTCAGTAATGTTTTGAGAATCCTTTCAATGAGCAACCTACCCCACTTGGTGCATGTGGTATAATCCCAGCGAATCTCGCTCATATCGGCATAATAAGATCCGAGTCTAGAAATTTCACCGAGACCCGGCACCTCCACCAAAAACGAAAATTTATTCAATTACCCTGCATTTCACATAAAGGGGTATTCAACCGCTAAACTCAAAAAATATATATACTTTCAGGCTAGCTAGTTATGAATTAAGAAATTAACAGAAAAATTATTTGGGTCCACCATTGCCCCACAAAAAATTGTCAAACTTAGTATTTTTCGAGCTAGGTCCCATCGGCAAAAATCTCCCATAAGAAATAACATGGGGAATATCTTTATGCCTCGTGACCTTCGAGGATTTTGATCCAAAAAAATATTGGCCATTATTGACGTACTCTACAGCCTTTTCTGTAAATCCTCTTTATTTTGTTTTGTAATTTGGGCAAGTGGTTCAGTCAAAATATGCAGATTACTAAGAAGGGGTGTGATTTTGGAATGCATATTTTTGCGTGTTTGAGAGTATATTTGTGCCCAATTTCAAGACACAATATTACAAAGGGCCATTTTAGATTGGTATGATGCTCTAGTATCTATCTGGAACAAAAAAGATGCCGGTTAAAGCCGATTTAAGAAATTTCCCAAAACGCCAATTTTCGCTATTTTCTGGATTTAAAAAAATTGAAAAATTCGTATAAAATCACAGTTGCAAGATATAATTTTTTAAACGGTCATTTTAGTGTAGTAATATGCTATAGATTATGTGGAAAAAAATTGGGTTAATAGCCCCTTTAAGAAACAAAAATTCACTATTTTTGAAGGAACTTATTTTGATCATTTTGATCCTCATGTAGTCACTACACACTTCGACAATAAATATACAAAAGTTATCGTCCTACATCTAATAAGCAGAAACTGTAACGTGCAATCATGTTTTCTAACGCCGTTACTTTATGGAATATCGTTCCTTTAGAAATCAAAGATGCTACAAATTTCAACAATTTTAATGAACTATGGTAGGCCATATACTTAAACAATGTATTATTAATTTCTTGTTCGACACCTTCCAATGTAAGTAAGTAAGTAAGTTTTATTTCCACACACATAGCATATTACATTATAATAATTTACACTTTGTGATGACCTCTAAGAATATATTGTCTGGAATAAGTATTTATTTACTTATTCCTAAACAAATAAACTTTGTTATTGAGGTGTTTGGAAAGGTACAATTTGCTGTATCAAGCAGGATGCAAATTGAGATATACTCCGTCACATTTCTATCCTAAAAATAAGTTACTTGATAATTAATGCCTTAGTCTTAGTTTGTACATATCATAACAATTTTACTGTTGGCTAGTAATAGAATTTGAGTGCCTCGTATATAAAAGAATACTAATGAAACGAGAGAACAAGTATTTGTCTAGTTTTTCTTGTGGGCCGTGATTGGTTTCAATTAAGGCAGTACATAAAACAAAGATAGATATAAGAGACAAAAAAGGCAAACAAATATTAATATAATAATCAGACTTAAATGAATCTATAGAAATAAGACAAACTATAAGACAAAATTTAAAACACAAGACAAAGAAATGGGCCTACCATACAATATATCTTAGCCTATTTGTGGAATACAAACATAACAATAGTACAATATATCTATATCTATTAGGCCTATTTAGAATTGTAGTATAAAGATAGGCCTAACAGTGTTATAGTAGTTTGTCCTTCAAAAATTCCTCAATAGAGTAATATGCTTTGTTACATAGGAGTTGTTTTAGTTTGTTTTTTAAAAATGCTCATATTAGAAATGGATTTTAGACTTGTCGGTAGCTTGTTAAATAATTTAGAACTTATATAATTGGAGTTAAGTTGTGAATGTTTTCGCTTGAGATAATTAGTGTGTATGTTGTTTGCTTGTCTTGTGTTATGGCTGTGAATGCTATTGTTCTTGTCAATTTCTTCATTAATCATAGATTTTTTTAAATTTAGTACGGATTGAAATATGTATAGACTGTAGAAAGTGAGGATTTTGTGTTTGATGAAGTGTGGCTTACAGTGAGGTTTAATGTAAGAATTTTTCTTTTGTTTGAGTCCAAGAATATTTCTTATTGCTCTTTTCTGTAGTTTAAATATTGTGTCCGCTTTTACAATGCAATGCAAGCCCATCTTCAGATATCTAACCATGAATTTTGGAGTTTGGACTAATCTGAAGAGATGTCCAAGTTCTGTTTATGGAGTCATTCCCTTGCATTCGAATTAAGACTGAAAAATCGAAGTTTTATAATAGGCCGACGTTATTTTGATACGACAACATTGTGTTTATTTATATATCACACACACTATTGCAAATTACTAATATTGTCATTTTATATCAAGTGGTATAATCCAGCAGCAAACATTTGCACACAGATGACGGTTTGAATTCCAACGCAAATATGTTTTTGTGCCAGCGTGTTGGCGACAGCTGATGAGTCAATGTTTTCAAGTGCGTTGATAGATGAGTTGGTGCCCTAGGTGATTGATTGTGTGGCAGAACCCGACCTCACCATCTCCATTAGCTGCTCTTCATCTGTGTGTTTGATGAGCTAATAGCTCAGCTGCTCAAAACCGCGAACATTATGTTTGCCCAGCCAGCCGCATGGGAGCGCCACAAGCGCGCGCCGTGCTTGCTTATATTACACACTCGATCATACACAAGCGTTGCGAAGACTGTGTTTTTAAAAGTAGTGTGTATTAACTGTGCAGTTTTAAAAATTCAAATATGAGCATCATCAACAATTCCTGTTCCTATATATAATAATAATAATAATAATAATAATAATAATAATAATAATAATAATAATAATAATAATAATAAATAATAATAATTGACAAGAAGAAACAAGAAACTACCCTTATCGACGTTGCTATCCCAATGTGCCATAACGTCGAGACCACGTGGAAGAAAAAAATTGACAAGTATAGTGAACTTGCAATTGAGATCAAGAAGATGTGGAAACAGAAAAAGGTAAATATTCATTATATTTATATCAGCCAACGGCATCATACCGAAGAAGCTACATGAAAGCATTAAACAACTAGATCTTCAACCCAATGTATACATCGAGACTCAAAAGGCAGTAATACTCAACACGTGTAGAATAGTTCGTAAATTTCTAAACTAAGAATGATACTTCGAGATTTCGAGACAGCTTCCATCCTGACATGGTTTTCGTGGTTTCCCATAGTCCGAAGAGCAAATGCTAGGATGGCGACGAGAAATCGGCCACGACCGTACACAGCAGAAAGAAAACATCATCTACAAACAATATTAGAATTTATAAATGACTTATTTTAGTTAGAGTTAAGACAAAAGTAATAATGTATGTAATAGGTACACATGGAAGTACTTGACGTAAGTCCGTACAACATGTTAGCTCCGGTTTTAACCGAGTTTGTATGAAATACATCCAATAAAATAATAATAATAATAATTAATAATAATAATAATAATAATAATAATAATAACCCCAACATTGTTGGGGTTACAAGCTAGTCAAGTTCGAGATAAGTTGCTGGTTAAATTTCTATTGCCGCTGAAATACAAGCATTCCATCTCAAATTTTGACATCATCTTGATCTACTAGTGACGTACTACAAGTGACATTGAAGGGAAGTATTAGTTTTTAGTATTTATACCATTATTTTGTAGTTTTATATCGTTGTCTAGACCTAGGCTGTAAATAACATTGAAACAGTTGAATTTTGTTATATTTTGACAGTTAGTGGTAGGCATATATTCATTTAGAGGTATTGCCGCTGAAATACAAGCATTCCATCTCAAATTTTGACATCATCTTGATCTACTAGTGACGTACTACAAGTGACATTGAAGGGAAGTATTAGTTTTTAGTATTTATACCATTATTTTGTAGTTTTATATCGTTGTCTAGACCTAGGCTGTAAATAACATTGAAACGGTTGAATTTTGTTATTTTTGACAGTTAGTGGTAGGCATATATTCATTTAGAGGCATTATTTGTAACTTCAGCAAGGTAATATATCTAAAATAGTATAATATTTAGCCTTTTACGTAAGCACCGTTAATTATTTTGCAGAATCGAGAGATTGAAGTCTTCTAAATTCGTCAATAAGAAAAGATTTATCAAAACGAAAAGGCAGGAGGTTGAGAAGCGAAGACCTCATCACCGCCCTGAAATTGATGAATCATTGAGAAAAGTGTTTTTAATTCTTTTTAAGTGCATTGACTTTATAAACAATAACAAATAATAGGTGACTTTGACAGATAGTAGAATAATTTATCTAGAACAAGGAAAATAGGGAATACCAGACGATGGATGTTTCTGTAATGGAATCATTACAGACCACCAAAGCTGGAAAAATGAGACAGCGCATCAAATGGACAGAAGATATGAACATTTGTGTGATGCGTAGCTATTATAGCGGTAAACGTATTAGAGACTGTTTTAATAGGTTATCGACAAGAGCTCCATAGGGAGTTTGTTCGTGAATATCCATTTTTAGAAGTAAGTGAACAGAGAATAGCTGACCAAAGAAGAATTATAGTTAAAAATAAAATGTTACCAGTAAACATATTAAATAGAATAAAACGCGAAGTGAAGAACGAACTACAAGCACATCAAGATGATAACGGCAATACATCAGCAGAGGACAGCGAAGAAGAAGACCACTTCATACCAGAGCTACTAGAACTACCAGAAATACCGGTATTGCCATACCTGCAAGAACTTTCAAATCTACCAGACACACCAGAACTTCCAGACCAACCAGAACGTCCAGACCAACCAGAACATCCAGATTTACCAGAACGTCCAGGCCTACCAGAACATCCAGACCTACCAGAACGTCCAGGCCTACCAGAACGTCCAGAACCACTAGAAATACCAAACCAACCAAGAAGATCAAGATACCCAGAACAACTAGACGATCAAACACAAGAGGTAGATATGCATAACGCAATAGAAAATACACCTGACATGATCAATCTAAAGAAACTCCTAGCTTTAGCATTTACAACAGCCATGTCAAAGTTTGCGCACATACAACCAAACAGAAGACCATACATACCTAAACCCAAGCATTCAAAGGAAATGAAGACAGCGGTACACATAATGAACACACATATTTTATCAGATTACACACAAGACGAACTATCATTTGCAGACGTTCATGCGGCAATTTATTGTGCCGCTGTAGCATGTCGTTAGATAATTGGGCTTAAAGGTAAAATCTGCAACATCTTCAAAGACAAAACAGGAGAAGAAAAGTACGAAATGGGAAAAGCGACTAGTTGGGAGAATCGTTGAGCTTAGGAAAGATATCGGTCGACTGGAACAATACCAAATGGGTAATCGATCTAAAAATGTGATAAGATACTGCCAAAATATATTTGAAAGATTCAAGGTTCACGCAAAGCATGAAACACTTAACGAATTCATCACGAATATTTGGATACACTTAAACAAAAAGTAAGTGCTCTAGCTAAGAGATTAAAAGATATAAAAAATGTAGTATTAGAAAAGAACAAAACCGACATGTTTAAGAAAAGGAAAAACAGTTTTACCAACAACTATCTAGTACCGAAGAAATAATAGGAAATGGAACACCAACTAAGACAGAGATAGAAGAGTTTTGGACAGGAATATGGGGTAACCCGGTAGCACACAACCAGGATGCACAATGGATTCAAGATGAAATAGCTAGAGAGCGATATTAATGAGATGAGATTCGAAGGTATAACTATTGATGAATTAAAGTCGACAATCAGTGCTACACATAGCTGGAAAGCACCAGGTAATGATAATATTCAAAATTTTTGGTATAAGAAATTCAATACTACTCACAATCAATTAGAAAATGTCTCAACGAGTTTATAAATGGAGTTAAAGAAATACCCGAATTCTTTACTGAAGGAGTAACCTTTCTCAAACCAAAGGACAATGACACGAAGAACCCAAGTAAATATCGGCCAATTACATGTCTACCAACTATATATAAAATATTGACTTCATGCATAACAAATAAAGTATATAATCATTGCGAAGAACACAATATCATGGCCGAGGAACAAAAGGATGCTGTAAGAACTCACAGGGATGTAAAGAACAAACTTATTATTGACTCTACTGTAATGAATCAGGCACACAATAAGAAAAGGAATATTCACGTGAACTACATTGACTACAAGAAAGCCTTTGACTCAACACCACACACATGGCTTATTCAGATTTTACAAATATATAAAAATCAACCCAATAATTGTAAACTTTTTGAAGACAGTAATGGAGACATGGAGAACAACACTAAAACTAAATATGAAAAACCAGCAGATAACTACAGATCCAATACAAATTAAACGTGGCATTTTCCAAGGTGACTCCATTAAGTGCATTATGGTTTTGTCTGTCATTAAACCCACTGTCACATATGCTTAACGAATCGGACATACGGATTTAAAATTAAGACAATAATGTGGTATGTCACACAATTTCCCACCTATTCTACATGGATGACCTAAAGTTGTATGCATCAAATTTTGCTCAACTAAACAGTCTAGTCAATACAACATTAGAATTTAGTCAAGATATCTGCATGGAGTTTTGGAGTAGACAATGTAAGACGCTACATATTGAAAAGGGTAAGGTTACACAAGCAGAAGAGTTCCAGCTAGATGATGGAAATAGGATTGGAATAATGGACGATAACGATGTATACAAATATTTAGGATTCGCACAAGCTGCCAGAATTGAACATAAGTTATGAAAGCAAAATTGATAGATACATACAAGAAACGACTAAAGTCTATCCTTTCAAGACGCAACTAAACGGTAAAAACAAGATCACAGCATAAATACATATGCTGTACCAGTACTGACTATATTCATCGGAATCATTAAATGGGACGCAGACATGACATCCACGCGTTGGAAATATTAACTCGTACTACACTTACCAAACACAGAATACATCATCCTAAATCAGCAATAGAGAGATTGACACTTCCAAGAGAAAAAGAGGACGGCGGGCCTAATTGATCTGAACAACTTATATTATAAACAAATAGACATTTTAGAAAATACTTTTTTACAAAGAGCAACCAATCCACACTTCATAGGGCTGTAGTGCTAGCTGACAAATCATTAACTCCACTCAATCTAGCAAACGAAAATGTCAATCTACAAGGGAAACTCATAACTGACGCTTCAAAAGAGTTACGTCTCTCTCAGAAAAGACCCTACACAAGAGACATTATGATGAACTACACAAAGGTCACGTAGATATTAAAGCATCAAATAGGTGGTTAAACAACGGGGAACTATTTGGAGAAACAGAAGGTTTTATGATGGCTATTCAAACGAAGTATGATTGCGTCACGAACAATTATAAAAAATACATAATACAAGATGCGACAGTAAACGATCAAATGTCGAAAATGTATTTGGTATAGGCAAGGTTGGTGAAACAATCGAACACATCATATCGGGTGCAAGTCACTATGTCAAACGGATTACTCTACAGACATAACCAAGTAGCTAACATTATTCATCAAAAATAGCAATCAAGTACAACCTCATTGACACACACACACCTTACTCAAATACAAACCAGAGAAAGTACTAGATAGTAAAGATTACAAATTATATTACGACGCGCCACAGTTATAACAGACCAAACGATACATCACAACAGACCGGAGTTAATAATAATTGACAAGGAAGAAACAAGAAACTACCCTTATCGGACGTTGCTATCCCAGTGTGCCATAGTCGAGGACCACGTGGAAGAAAAAAATTGACACAGTATAGTGAACTTGGCAATTGAGATCAAGAAGATGTGGAAACAGAAAAAGGTAAATACAATCCATTCATTATATCAGCCAACGGCATCATACCGAAGAAGCTACATGAAAGCATTAAACAACTAGATCTTCAACCCAATGTTATACATCGAGACTCAAAACGGCAAGTAATACTCAACACGTGTAGAATAGTTCGTAAATTTCTAAACTAAGAATGTATACTTCGAGATTTCGAGACAGCTTCCATCTGACATGGTTTTCGTGGTTTCCCATAGTCCGAGAGCAAATGCTAGGATGGCGACGAGAAATCGGCCACGAAGCCGTACACAGCAGAAAGAAAAACATCATCTACAAACAATATTAGAATTTATAAATGACTTATTTTAGTTAGAGTTAAGACAAAAGTAATAATGTTATGTAATAGGTACAAAATGGAAGTACTTGACGTAAGTCCGTACAACATGTTAGCTCCGGTTTTTATTAACCGAGTTTGTATGAAATACATCCAATAAAATAATAATAATAACAATATATAAATAATAATAATAATAATAATAATAAAATAATAATAATAATAATAAATATTAATAATATAATACATAAAATAATAATAATATAATAATATATTTATTGGTCCTTAATTGATCATTACAATGATATTGGACAGGTCAACAATATAACACACAAAGAGTAAGCACTACAATACAATACAATAAAAACAAGTCAACAAAGATTTAAGATGTCAGGTATTCATTGACAGAATAAAACGGATTGTTAGTTAAAAACCTCTTCAGTTCAGTCTTAAAACTTTCACATTGTTTTTTTTTTGTATTTGGGCCAGCTGTCCGTGAAAGTAAAAACATAAAATTAGAAACCCATCCTACTACTTGTGTCATCTGCCAAAATCTACTAATATTGGTTCTTACTTTGAGCCATAAGTGGCACCTTGTAGTATGTGTGAGTATTTTACAACGAAATGTATTTTCATAACTTATTTATTTTTTCACATCAAATTGTCGTACAGATGTGCACTAAATGGAGCTCGAACCCAGAACCTCTGGCGTAAGGGTATATAAAGATATAGATATAATTTTTATTCTAGTAGTAAAAGAAGTTTAAGTGGGTTCACGGCTTCTAATCAAATTGTATGCAAAATTCAATATTTACATGTATTAATTAAGTACACATTAAATTAAATTAGTTAAAAATTTCTTGTGAAACAAATATCTCATTACATTGCTAATGTAAATTTATCTATGTGTCTTCAACGTTTCTAGCCGTTCGTTGTTAGATCGTAGAATACGTTTCCACGACTAAACGACTCCGTATAAACGGCCATTGATGAGACCGATTGAAAAATTGTAAGCTGGCCCCGGGGTAGCCGTAGGTTTATCTTGGGTTTAGGCGGGGTCTTGGACCGCGTCTGCATAAGGCCATCGCGGAGCATTTCCAAGTGATGCAATCCCAAGATTTTACTCAAAGGGTTACGGAATTTATTGTCCAGCCCTAACTTTTGAACTGGAAAAGGAATTCAAGTGCTAATGAAATGAAAAACGAGAACGTTGAGAATATTCGCTGAGATAAAAATATTTGTTGAGGTTTTTTGTTATCTCATCACGTTTTTTAAAACATTATACACAAGGGGGCGTTTAAAGCTTACGGTCCATAATATGCATTGTAAATGACTATAAATTATTCGTTGCTTTGTCCTCCGTCAGAAAATACAAAAACGTTGGAAAAAGAGATAAAACGTGAAGATAAAACATAGATCCACACTTTTCAATGGTTGAGTGGGCCGGGCTTTCAAACAACATACACAATAAGTTTCATTAATTAACTTCATTTCGCTCAGGAGTGGGGTTTCATTAAAAAAATGCAATAAAATCGCGTCGAAATAAAAGGTTTTAGCGGGTCGACAGTTTTCCTCAACCTTGAGCAATGACCTCAACAAAAACCAAGAATTAAAAGTAGTGCACCGCGTAGAGCGGGGATAAAGAAAAATTTTCTCTGGGGGACAAAACACCAATTCTTCTTGGATCTGGGTTGGGGTCGGAAAAATAATGCGCGTCTCACTTGAGAATGATCAATGACTTAATCAAAGTTTTGCATGAACGGATTTTAAGAGCAAGTAAGGCAAAAGTTGGCCGCCTTTTAAATTTCCCCCGTGCGGTCGTGGTGGTTCGGGTAGGCTCGGCTCGGCTCGGGTACGTCGACCATGGGGTGTTCACGTTTTTGTCAACTGATTTGCACAAAACTTTTAGAGTTTTTGAAAAACACCCTGAAAAAAATTACTTCACATGGGAGAAAGGGGATTTTAAGGGGGAAAAAAATACCACGAAATTTTCCCACGCGTCGACAAATTTCAACTTTCCCAAACTGTCTTTTTTGATAAACCCAAATTTAGTTGCCAATTTACCTGACGCTCCTGCGGATTTGAAGTTTAATTGAAAATGAAAGTTAATGCCCCTTTCCCTAGATGACTGAAAAATTAGGCTTTTAAAATTGCTCCTTCCCCTCTTTCCCCCCACAGACGATCGCGGCGGAAAAGGGGAAAAGGGACTTATATTTGTCAATCAAAATTTTCAAATCGAAGGGGGCAGGGAAAACGGGGCAAAGTGGTTTTTCCGAAGTACTGAGCAACACATTTCAAAATGGCGCCCTTGCGCGGCTTTCATCTCTCCGCTTTGACGTCTACTTGGGTAAAAACGAAACTTTTTCGTAGATTTTTTGTGTTTTACAAAAGTTTTTCTGAACAAAATCTCTTTTTTATAGCGCATGGTTTTTAAGTGTTTAGTAGATAATAGTATAACATTATAGCGGGCCTAAAATTGATGCGATCACACTTTTCTTCTCGCCAGTGTAATAAGCCACTCCTTATTTTTTATTGCTTTGTTTTTTGATTGAAGGTTTTGCTTGTAATTATGGTCGTATTGTGGTTTAGATTTCGTTTGTTTTTGCAAATGGGTCAAGGGTTTCGGTTTACGGTTGTACTTGCGGTTTTGGGGTTTTGGGTTTTGGTTGTGGGTTTTGTTTGTGTTGTTGGGGTTTTGGTTTTACTTTTGATGGGGTTGTGGTTGTGGTTGTGGTGGGTTGTGGTTGTGGTTTTTGGTTGGGTTTGGTTGTGGTTTCGATTGTGGCAAGGTTATGGTTCTGTGCCCTTGCGGTTGCTGTTTCTGTTGTGTTTGGTTGTGGTTGTGGTTGTGGTTGTGGTTGTGGTTGTGGTTGTGGTTGTGGTTTGGGGTTTTGGTTTGGTTGTGGTTGTGTTTAGATTTTGGGTTTAAAGGGCACGGTTGCTGTTGCGGTTGTGGTAGGGCTGCGGTTCGGGATTATTTATTTAATAACAGTCACTTAATTTTTTCTGTAGGTTTTGCTTCATCCAGAAAACGAAAATTACAAAAACAAAACCGTTTTTTTTTTTTAACAAAACCATAAGATCAAAAAGGTTGGTAGCTTCGATACTTTTTCAATTTAATAAACATTACTAGGTTAAGAAAAATATAATAATTTTCTATATCTGTATCAATCAAATAAATAACTGCATCAAAAAAGCGAACAATGTCAACAAATCGGGACTTAGAATAGAAGGGCAATGAATTGCATCTCACTAAGTATATTTATAATAATTTTAAGAAGCGTGTGCGCTAACAAAAAATCCAGTAATTTGTTCCCGTTAAATGTTTAGTAGATACAAACATCAAATGTTCTGGCGGGGGAGGTCGGTTTTCTGTGTACTAATATCTGTTAGGTAAATAAAAGGAGTAAAACTTGAGAGGTAATAACGTTTTAATTAAAGTTTGTGGCTAAAGGGTGTTTGCTTTCAACTTCTTCCACGTGGAAAACCATGTTTCGTGCACGTTAGTTTACATCACCACCATCTACAAAGTAGCATTATATTCAACGTTACACCCCAGGAATAACTTAATAAATGCAAACGATGTTTTATTTACTCTGTAACTTTCGTAAAATGCAGCAGGTGTGTTAGAAGTTGTGAAACTTTTAACCTGAACGTGGGTTGAACCCATGGCCTTTGAGGTGGGAATCTCCATATTCGTTCAGTCTCTATAGACGTGAATAGGCACATATGAGTAGGTTCTTTTCTTTACTGCAACCCATGATTTATGTTTATTGAAGATTAGTGTAAAATTGTAATCTTCCTTTTTTGTTCCAACATATTCTTACATTAAATTGAAATTGTTTGTTTATTATTTAAAAATAAGATCGTTATTTTGTACCATGTGTAAATATATTTATAACCTAGTTTGTAAACCAGTT
The DNA here is from genome assembly GCA_024449915.1 of Sweltsa coloradensis. NCBI lineage: Eukaryota > Metazoa > Arthropoda > Insecta > Plecoptera > Chloroperlidae > Sweltsa > Sweltsa coloradensis. The sequence continues at coordinate 27,883 of JAMZAV010008523.1, forward strand.
AGAATTATTAAGTGTGACACTAAATAGAATAATCTGAAAGAGAACTGCAAGCTAATTCCGTAAGACAAGTTTAGACGACGTCTGTAATCGATGTTCTCAAGTACTAGCTCGCAAATTAAAGGGTTCGTTATAAGTTGTATTGGTATGTAAGGAACTATAAAAATATATATATTATTGAATAAAAACAACTGTAGTAAACGTTTTCCCAAACTGCTCTGAACTGTTATCAATTGTTTTAATTCAACAACTAATAATCAAAGCAAACTTATGCTTTAAAATAAAACTTGTATGTTGATACAGTCGGGGAAAACTTTTACGACAATTATTGCTATGAAACAATAACTGTCCTCAAAGCGGGATTATGCTTAAAAACCTTGTATTAATAATTATATTATTAGTTGAGTGTTTCTTTACTCGCCAAAGTCCGTTTTTTCTTTGAATCGGGAATCGAGGGGCCCCCCTTTTTTTTATTTTTAAAACCTTTTTTT
>JAMZAV010008524.1:0-28351 GCA_024449915.1 Sweltsa coloradensis
CCCCAAAACAAAAAAAAAAAACCGAAAAAAAATGGACAAAATCCTAAATTAAACATAACTCCCTTTTGGGAAGGGTCTTTGACATCCCTAGTTCGTCCCCTCGCCACACGCACGCAGCGCACGGAGTAAAAATGATGCTAGCAATTTATTTTTCCTGTGTTGGTTATCCCGTTTTAAAACAAATGCAACTTTGAAGGTCGTTCCAATCTAGGCTGAATCCTACTCTACCCGCACATCCCAAACTTATTGATGATTTTGGGCTGCTTATTTATAGTTCTAGAGAAACAAAATTTACATAAAATAATTTGAGAAGTAAAAACTCAAGCAATTAAGTGACTCCTATGATGTACTCTCTAGTAGCACACACAAACATAAATTACTTAATTTAAGTAAAAAATTAAAAAAAAAAATACGGTGTTCTTTCAAATAGTAACACATAATTAAATACCGTTTGTAGCTATTTCCAATGAAAATGAAATACATTCACATTTCACTAAATTATTATTTATTTGCGTCTTCAGTACTGCTAGTGCGTCAATTGACTAAGACACGTTTCAGTCATGGCTGCTGAAATGTAGTGCAGCCACCCAATGAAAACCAAATAATGGCCAGAAAAATCATATTTTATTTCTTCTTGTATGGATCAGTTTTCTTATTTTTTGGATGAGCGAAGCGAAGACTTCAATTTCACCGACCCCCAAAAAATTTAGCTCGGGTGTTTTTTTGTTTTTTTTTTGTTTTTTTGTTTGTTTTTCTGTCTGTTTGTTCGCTCTCTACCGGCAACGCACATGCGATCTTGATGAAAATTTGACGGGCCCTTTTGAAATCTCTGAACTTAGACTGCACTTTTTTTGGTACAATCAAAGAAATATTTCTCATGAATATCGTACTTTTAACGATTTTTTTTCGATTTTTAGTGCGATATTTTCGTACTTTTTGGGCCCGATTTTGACCAAACGGGTGGGGCTACAACGTTCATATTTCACATGGACATTAAAGGTAATGATGATGTATTGCTTTCTGAAGAAAAAGTTGAAACTTTGCCAAATCTATAGAAATAAAGCTTTTTTAAAATAAGTTTTTTGATTTTTTGTGCGATATTTTCGTGCCATTTGGGCCCAAATTTTAACCAAACGGGTGGGGCTACAACGTTCATATTATACATGGACATTAAGGTTATGGGGATGTAGTACCTTTTGAAAGAAAAAATTGAAAAGTTAGCCAAATCCATAGAAATAAAAAACAAAAGAAACTTGAAAACTTGACAACATTCACCTACAATGCGTTGGCAGCAAAACAAAGCACTTGCAAAAGTAAAGATATTCCACGCAAACTAAAAACTTTAAAAAGCTCATCCATCAACGCGGCGGGACTTTAGCGTTTTCCTAGTAGTTATACATTTGAATATTAGTTGAACTGGTCTATAGTTGTTTTGTTTTACGTACATTTTAATTTTATAAAGTTTAGCACGTAATATATGACCATGAAAAGCTATTGCCAACCTTAGAATACGCTTGGCAACATCGCAACGTTAGGCGACTGAAAGCTAGGCCAGGGAAGCGCTATCTCTATAGGTCGGTAAGTAGGTATACCGGGCTACCAACACGAAGAGCAGTAGAGATAGCTCTTTTACTTTCCGCTAGCCAGCACAAGAACATGGCACAGAATGAGATGTTTATGGTTTTCAAAGGACACGGCTTTTGCGCGCCTACCAAGGGGGATTTCTAGTAAAAAGGAAAAAAGAAAGAAAAGGAAAACAAAACCACCCAAAATTTGTTTGTGAAATGAATGCTATTTTACGTAATATAACGGAATAGGGCTAGGCCACATTGTAGGGAAATGGGCGTCTACGCAGAGCTGGAGACATAATCAGGGAGAAAAGTAGTTTGTGTTTTACAAAAAACTCCAGGGGGTATTTTAGGCCCCAAACTCCAAGCATCGGACACACGGGAAGGGTTCGCTGGCAAAAAAATTTTTTTTTTGGGGAAAACAACCCACCACACCAGAACAGTAGGTAATTGAAAACATAGAATAATCTGCTCGTCGTCTCGAGTGACGAGTGCCGCGCGTAAAGGCCTCCATTCAAGACTAGAAACGACTAGGTATGTGAGTGAGGAGCGGAAAATGCGTGGCCTACTGGACGAGCGGTTAGGTACAGCGATCATGTTCTAGGGGTCCCGGTTCAATGACCAGTCGCTTTTACTTTTTTTTACGTTTTTATGGGGTACCATTTTGGTTTCATACCATTTTTTTGGGAATATAATGGTCATGATATTTTTTTGTATACGATATTTTCATGTCTTGTTTATGGCCCTTTATCGCTCTGATTGAGAAAAACATCTTGATAACTTTCACCGATCACATTGGGTTTTTAATAAAAAAAGAGATACAAATACCCTTTTATAAAATTTAAGAAAAAAATATCTGGTCACTTCGATAAACAGGGGAGGAAAAAAATAGGCCCAGGCATTTTTTTTCAAAACCCTACCTTTTATGCTCCATGAACTTTGGGAAAGGGGGCCCCGGCCTGCCTATAAACGCGAGCGGGGGGGTTTTGGCCAGTTGGGCAAAACCCCGGCAGCGTTGCCAAGTTTTTGGCGTACAGGGGACTTTGGGTCAAAAATCTGATAAGTACATGGATAAACCCTTTTTAAAGACATTACGTTTCTTTGAAAACAAACTTCATTTTGTACTAAAGGGTAAACATGACATTTTATTGAAAGCCTTTCTAGTTTTTTCTTGGTCAAAAAGTGTATAGTTTTCACGTTCCAATGTTAAAAGTAGCGAGTTTGGAAATTTTTCTTTTCGAATTATTTCAAAACTAGATCGGTTAATACGTAACGTTACAGCCCTACCCCGTTTTTTTATATTTTTCCCCTTTTTTTTAAATTATCTATGTATTTCATATCATGGGGGACTTTAAATTTTTTCGGGGCCTTAAGTCATATTTTTTAATTTGTTCAAGCCATGTAAATCTCATCTAGCATGCTAGGCCAACCCTTGGGTTGAAAGTGGGGAAATGTGAAGTTGTGGGCCGGGGCTATGTTTTTGGTTTGGGGTTTTACCAGAGGGGGCCTAGAAGTGACGTCCCCCCAGTTAAATACGGAACGTCCAAAAAAGTGCGTTGGCTTCAACTTTCGCGGCAGCGAGCAAGGGTTGGGGAAATCGGCAAGCATAAATGGAAACGTTGGGGTGACAAAACCAAGGGAAAAATGTGTTTTTTTTGCGAATTTTTTTAGTCGACGAATCGCAAACCCCGGAACGCCCCGCAAATTTTTAAATAAAGAAGGCGACCAATGGCAGTGTCCAGAGAGACACACGTGACCGGAGGCGGGGCCCGCCAGAACCCCGGGAGAGGCGAGGCGGCAGGAGCAACCCCCTCGACACAGGGGGTCACGCTTTGGAACCGGAGGGTCGAGCCCCGGGGGTGCACTTTTATGCCAGCTGGGACCCACCCGCGAGGCCATCATGGTGTGGACCCTCCGTCTACACGGAGGGCCACTAGGGCTAGGGAGTTGGTCTTTTTCAAACCTTTTTTATTTTTTAAAAACTTATTCACGAATCCGACGCTTTTTTGGGTGTCCCCTTGAAAAGGGGAACCCGAAAACAGTCGTCTAACAATGCGCCCCGGCGAGTGCACGGTAATTTCAAAAACCTACGAGTTGCGGGGAGCTGAGCCACTCAAGTTTACATTTCCTGTCTTGGGAGGGGCTTTGGGTGTCGAGATAGGGTGCATGTTGTGCCAATAAGTATAAACCCGGGGTGAGAAAACACCACGTGCTGGGCCCAAAGGGCATCTCTCCCTCTACGAGAACATCTGGGGCTGGGTAAGCTAGATTAAACATTCGGGGCGAGTGGCCAAAGGGCGTAGGACCCAGGCCCGCGTCCGCCACTGGACGCCTTCCTGTGGGTGGGCCCTACCACGCGCCGGACGCGTCGCCGCTTGCAGCCACATCTTTTCCCCCCCCCCCCTCTTCACTCAAGCCCAAAGGGAACGGGTTTGGACTTTGTAGTGAGACAGAGAGGACTTGGATGAGTAAGTTTTTGGTGTTACTTGTATCTTTATTGTAACCCTGGTATCTCATGTATGATTTTTCTTTTCCTAAATTCGGATCCGACATTAATTTCACTTAAAACCCAAACTTCATTTTTGAAATTTTAAAATTCATTTTTTTTGACCCAGTAAAGTCCACAAAATACACAGTTTTTCACTTCATAGTGCATTTTTTCCCCCTGCTTTCCTAAACTCATAGCGTAGTGTTTTTTGTGGACCCTCGTCCCGCCACGCCGCTTCTCGGGGGTTTGCCTACTTTTACAGCAGAGCCGGGGGCCCCCTGAACGAGCTTGGAGGGGGGCCGCGACGGCGGGGTCAGCACTAGTGTGCCTGTAAGGTGGGTTCTCTACCCCAGTGGGGTAGTGTACTGGACGTGCGGTTGCACTGTCGGTACACTCGGGTTGTTGTGTTTTTGATTTTTTGTTGCTTGTTGTTTTTTTCGATTGCTTTTTGTGTCTCTTGGTTCATTTTATCTCTCTCCCGCGAGCAAGTTTTAGGGAATTTGCAGTCAGGCATAAGTTAGAGGGACCTTTCCCCTAACCACCCCCCCAAAAAGTGGCTCCAATTGGTGGTCCGAGGGAATCACACTCGGGCGGGGGTCGGGTCCTTCGGCAAGGTGGTGTGGGAAAAAGGTTGGACGTACTTCATAGGCGAGTTAGACCACGTAGGGCGAAGGGTGTAGGGCCTAGGGGGTAAGTCACAAATGCGCCCCAACGACGGGCACGATTCACCCAACCCGAGACGGGGAGTGCACGTTGGTCGCGAACCCCAAAAAGTGGCGCCAAAACTGCGGGGCTCGGTTGTCACCACGTCCCGGGGTTTTACAGGTTAGATTGTTGGGACCACTTTGGACGCGGGGTCACAAAGTGGCTCCCAACCCGGGGGGACGAGGAGGCCCTCCCCATCGTCATCACGACCCAGACGTACGAGTCAAGTCATAGACCAACGTAGACGGACAGGGAAAGTCCCCACGACGGGAGTAGTCACGTAGGCCGCAAACGAGTCGTTCGTCGGGGACAGATGGCGGACACCCCAAAATCGAAGTGTAAAACAACTAAGGTTTGGGGGCCATGTTTGTAGAACCAGGATGGTGTATGTACGCGAAACCGAGCAGGGCGAACAGGAAGTGTTAGGGGGACTTTTCCTTCAATGGCGAATCGGGCGCAGAAACCGAGAGTTGAACCACGGGGGAGTCCGAGAACAGAGCGGGAGACCGACCGGGGGCGTGTCTAAGGGAAACCGACACGTCACAGGGCGACTGGGCGAAAACCTAGACAGGGTGTGCGCGGAGCAGCGACTGCTACAAGATGATTGGCGGGCTTTTCGCATGCGGGAAAGGGAAGTTGGAAGGAGAGAGCGAGGCGCGAGAGGGGGGGTACGCGAAAGCGGACCGGGGCGCAGGCGCGTTGGACAGAAGGACAGGCAGGGGAAAGGGTTTACAGCGCGAGCGGAAAGAGAGACGCTGGCCGATGGGGAAATGGAGCTGGCCAAGGAGCCAAGACAATCTTTTGACAGGGACGGCCGCCTCGATAAAAAGATTAGCCAGGGAAAATCGGTGACCAAAGTAGGAGAAACTGTAAAAGCCAGCTAGAGGCAATAACGCCACGATCGTGGAAAAGGGTAGAAGGAGCGGCAGACGCCCCCCCAAACGCGGACGCCGTAAGCCTAAGTGGCAACGTCGTGATTTTGGGGGAGCAGCCGCAACGATGCGCACCAGGACGGGAAGCGCGAGAGAAGAGAGCGCGAAGAGCGCGCGCGAGAAAAAGAAGCGCGAGAGAAAACGCGAAGAGCGAGGCGGGGAGAGAAAGAGAGAGCGCGCGTCGCGACGGTACCAAACGAACGGTGGACCATAAGGTCGAGGCGATCGGGTATGAGATGCCAGGAAGTGCTTATCGAAGCGGACGTGCAAGACGAGGTACGGTATGTGCCGAAAAAAGAAAGCACCTGGAGGATTGGACCCGACCACAAAAAGTGGGGCGAGTGTCCCCCGCATAAAAACTTCAAGTTGTTCAGGGTTTTGAACCGGAAGGGGGGCCCTGTCGGCACAGCTGGCCCCCGAGCGCCACTGAAGGTTGGCAAATCCGTATTTTTGGAAAGAAGACATGTACTGTGTGGGTGTCAGGCCGCACTAAAACACGGGACAGTGGGAGGTACCCAAAACCCCGGGTGAGAAGGGAAAATTAAGATTTTCACACAGGAGACAGAGTGAAAATGAAGTGCATTTCCCGATCATGCCCCGCAAAAGAGACAGAAGAATCCGGCCAAAAATCGCCAGACGAAGACAACAACCACCCGACTTTAGCCAGAGAGCTCAGGGTAAAAACCGGGATCTATGTAAGAAGCCTAGAGGCTCACTAGATGCGGAAAATTTTTTTAGCTGTCTTTTTAGTAATTTGCGCGGCGCGTCTCCGACGGGAAGATGGGGGTGCCCCTCCCCCACCCCCCGGAACACAAGCGAGGGAGTTTGGGAGGGTAGCCCCCGGACCTAGCGTCAAAAGGCTTAAGTGCTCCCCCTGGATCACGGAGGAAGTGAATTTTTATAATGGCTTTATCTTAGAATAGATTTTAAAAGTTCCCTTATCCCGGGTGCCATAGCTGGTGTAAATCCCTTTTGAGCGCCCAAGGACACGGTCCCGAAAGGGTTGAGAAACGTTAAGTACGTACGGCGGTTGTGAGCGGGAAGCAACTTCAGGTCCCCCGCAGTACAAGTGAACCAGACTGCACGGGGTTGTCGGGGGCCCCCACGGCGATAAAGTGGCAAGGGATGCAGAGGACCCCAAAGGCCCCTAGGTGGCACGTACTGGGGACCTCAAAAGAAAATGTTCAGTTACAAAGTAACCCCCAAGGCAAGTGAAGGGTGTACAATGTATTAACCTCAAGAAATTTACGAACCCCGACGCTAGTGAGCGTTCTTTGTACGAATAACTTAGGCAGTAAAAAGAGTAGACGCGTGGTTACGGGGATCGAACCCCGGACCGGCGTCAATCTGTGCGTGACGCAGGGAAAAGGGAAGGGGCTGGTAGGAGGGGGGCCCAAGCCAAAAGGGTACAGCGAAGCGACGCTGGAGAGCATCACCAAAGTACGGCCTTCGCGGGCGAGAGTCAGGCAGCCGAGACGAGGAGAGTAGACCACGGGGGTCGCTGACCGGAGTTGCTGTTTTGGCAACGCAGCCACGCACCCCTAAGCAAGAAGAGTTGCTCGACGCGGACCACGAAGTAAGACGTGGGGGGGATTGGGCTACGCCGGGGGAAAAATGCTTTTTGCACCATCGGAGGACGGCGACTGGGGGTAGCTCGGTACATTGAGGGGAGACCCGGGGCCACCGTGGACTTGGGGGTCTTTGGGGTCACTTGTGCGTGTAGAACAGTCCCCCCCCAGGCAGTTTCCTGGGGGGCTGGATTTTTGCGAGAGAGGAAGCACAAGAGGGGACGTTTTTCCCGAGCCCAGCGCAGTGCTGAGCCGTCCTTGATGTGTTGAGATTTTCCTGGTGGACCGTGGAGTACGTACGTGTTGTTGTTGTTTGGGGGTTTACCACCCTGCCCGCCGCGTTATTTTCTGGGTTATCATTTTGGGAAAGTTTAGTTCCCACGCTGTAAGTTGTTTTTTTTTTTGTGGTGGTAGTCAAGTAAGAGTCCTTGATTTTAGAGAACTTTTTTGGTGTGTGTGACGCAAGTTTTTATTGCGTTTGGGTCGACCTTTTTTAAGTGTTTGGGTAAACCAAAGGGGTTAGGAGTGGGCTTGGTTTTGTTTGTGCCTGTGGGCGTTTCTCGGTGACCGGGCCCTCGTTTGAGTAACAGTCAGGGGTTAGGGGTATTTTTGGTTGTCCCTGGGACAGTGGTTTGTTCTTGTGTTTTTTCGCATTTGTTTTGAATGTAATTGAATTTAGCCTCGTGGCGTGTAGGCTCAGAGAAGCGTTTTTAAGTCCATTCCCAAACGTAAAGTATTTGTAATTAGCCTGGGGGGCGTGTAGGTCAGGTAGCGTTTTTAAAGCCCCATCTCGTCCCAAAATTTAAATTTTAATTAGTTGAAGTTAGTAGGCGCGCGCGCGGTGAAACTTTTGGTTAAAGTCCGTCTAGTGCAGTGAGTTTTCGTGTACTTCCTCGTGGAATGCGTGTAGTTTGGGAACATGTTCACGTGCGTAGAAGCGAAAACTAGCTGCGTGCGATCGCAAAAGGGTTTTGGAAGAAGACGCGTCCGGGATTTTATCGCGAGGGGGGAGTGGAAACCGGCCTTCCCACGACCCGTCGACCCTATGTCACCCGGGCTCAGCTAAAGGGGGCGTAGCGCCTAGAGGAGAGAGCGGCGTACGACCGGGTGTACTGACAGGGGGCGGGGCACGTCAGGCGTGCTAGGGGACGTCCTGTCGCGGGGAGCGCACCAACTGGAAAAAGGGGCGTTGGCGTGGGCCTTCCGCACTATTTGGGAGTAGACGGAGAGCGTGGGAGCGGTGACGGGTCTCCTTGAACCCCGGGGAACGACTATAGGTTGGCACCACGTCCTGGGGGGGGTTTGGGACCCCGATTTTTAGAGTTGTGAAACCCTGTGGGGTTTTTTGTTTTCTTTTGTTTGTGTGTCAAACAATCTCTAGTTTTAAAGTATTGTAAAGTTCCCTGGGGAACAGTAGATCTCCCCTAAGTTTTAATTTTGCTGAGTTGCGAAATTGCCGATTGTGTGACCACTCAGAAGCTGTGTGCACGGGGGAATTTAAAAAATGTCTCAATTATCCCAGGCATGTCCCGCATGTTTTTTTGGTGTGTTAACCTGTCAACTTGAGGTCACTGGGTGAGGTCAAATGTCTGGAGTTAGGGGGGTACGTAATTCAGCCCTACCCCCTTTTATTTTTTTTATTTTTCAAATGTTTTAATCTATCTAGTATTTTATATCATTGGGACTTTCAAAATTTTTAGGGCCCTTTAATCATATTTTTCTAACTTTTTCAAGCCAGGTGAATTATCTAGGTGCAAAGGCCAACCTAGGGTTGAAAGTGTGGAATGTGAATTGTGGGGGCCAGGCTCTGTTTTTTGGTTTCGGGTTTACCCGAGTGGCCTAGAAGTGACGTCACCCCATGTTAAATACGGAAAAGTCCTGGAAAAAATGCGTTGGCTTCAATTTCGCGGCAGCGAGCAAAGGGGTTTAGGAAAGCGGGAACATAAATGGCAACGTTGGTGACAAAACCCAAAGGAAAAGTGGGATTTTTGCGAAGTTGTAGTCGAGAAACGCGAACCCGGAACGACCCGCGGGAAGTTTGAATCAAGAAAGGGTACCAAGGCAGGTCCCCGAGAGACACACGTGACCGGTGGCGGGGGGCAAAACCCCCGGGCGAGGGGAGGGGGCAGGGCAACCCCCCTCGATCACAGTGGGTCACGCTTTGAACGGACGGTCGAGTCCCAGGGGGCACTGTTATGCCAGCGTGGTGACCCACCCGCGAGACCCTCATGGTCGTGGAGCCTCCGTCTATCACGGATGGCCACTAGGGTAGGGATTTGGGCTTTTTCAACCTCTTTTATTTTATTGAAACTTTTCGGACGAATCCGAGCTTTTTGGTGTACCCTATGTAAGGGGAAACCGACCAGTAGTTAACAAAGACGACCCCGGGGGTGCAGGTAATTTTTAAACAACTACAGAGTTGCGGGAATGACTCACATCAAATTTCAGTTTTTGTCTTCGGATGGCTTTGCGGGTCGGTAGGTGCACGTGTTAGTGCCAATAAAAAAATTAAGACCACGTGGTTTTAGTAAACCCACGATCTAACAAGGGGACTCTCCCTCTACGAGAACATCTGGGGCTGTGGGAAGCTAGATTAACATTGGCGAGTGGCCGAGAAGGGAAACAGTGGGCGCCAGGTCCCCGTCCGCCACTGGGCGCCTTTTCCCGTAGGCTGGCCACCTACGCGCCCAGCGCCCTCGCCGCTTGCGCCACATCTTTCCCCCCCCCCCTCTTCACTCAAGACCAAGGAAAAAGGGTTGGATTGTAGTGAGACAGAGAGGACTTGGATGGTAAGCTTTGTGTTTACTTGTTCTTTATTGTAACCCTGGTATCCATGTATGTATTTTTCTTTTCCTAAATTCGGTCCCATATTTAAATTCACTTTAAAACCCAAATTCATTGTTTAATTTTTAAAATTTATTGTTTTTTGAGCCAGTAAAGTCCACTAAAAGTCACAGCTTTTTTACTTCAAGTGCAGTTTGCCCCCTGCTTTCCTCAACTCATACGAGTGTTTTGCTAGACCCCAGTCCACGCCACGCCGCTTCTGGGTGGTTGACCTACTTTTAGCAGCAAGCTGGGGCCCCCGAAAAGGGTTGGACGGGCCAGCACGGCGTGGCTCAGCATAGTGTGGCCCGATAAAGGGGGGTTCTCTACCCCCCGTGGGTGTGTACTGGCCGTGCTGGGGTTGCACTGTCGGTACCTCTGGTTTTTTGTGTTTTTGATTTTGGTTGCGTTGTTGTGTTTTCGATTTTCATTTTTTGTCTCCCTTTGGTTTATGTTATCTCATCTCTCCGCGAGCAAGCTTAGGGGAAGTTGACGAGTCAGGCATAGAGTTTGGCGGGTGACCTTTACCACACCACCCCCCCCTAAAGTGGCTCCAAATTGGGGGTCCGAGTGAAACAACTCTGCGCGGTCGGGTCCTTCGGGCAAAGGGGGTGTCGTAAAAGTTGCGACGTGCTTCAAGGCGAGTTAGACCACGTAGGGGGTAAGGTGGTAGGGGCCAGGAGGGTGAAGTCAGTACATATTGCTTTCTATATGAAAAAGGGACTGTCTCATTGTAAATGAGCCCAAAAATGAAGAAATCACATAAAAAGAGAAATTTTGAGGATGACTTTTAATGTTTTTTGGGTTAAAAAATGCAAAAATATTTACATTCCATGGGAAGCTTTCAAACCTTACCTGTTTATTTTTGGGGGGGATCTGTAAAACGTCTTCCTTTATTCTGCGCAGAAAGGAAAAAGGCAGGTTTTCGGTAAAGCCTCCATGGGCCCGCGCTCCTGAACAAACAAAAAAAAATACAAAGTTAAAATGAAAAAAATCAAAAAAAATTAATTGTTAAAAATACAAAACATTAAACTTTTTACTATTTTTTATTGTATTAAAAAAAAAATTTTTTAAAAAAATATTTTTAAAAAAAAATCTTTTAACAGTGAAAAATCCATTTATTTGTGTTTTTAAAACAACAAACCTTTAATATTGGGCTGTGCGGTATCGATTTCTCAGCTTTTTCGAGCTTTATTTTTTTTTCAGCTCAGCCCAGCCCAGCGTTTTAGGCTCGTTTATTCGAGCGAAGCCGCTTGGCTTTAGGCGCAAATTTTTTTCGCCGAGCCCACAAAATCACGCAGTTCACTCATTTTTACAGCACTCAACAATCAAAAGGCAGACTCTTTTCAACAAAAACATTCGCGGAAGAATGGGCAGCCACTAACAATCAAAGCAATCCCACTTGCGCAGTAGAATCAAACCTGGCTCTCTCCCCCTTTTCCCTGTGGAAAACCTCAACTACTTTCCCCCATCGAAGCACTCGCGCAAATAAGCCCCGGAAAAACATCCAATGCTCTATAACTCGTAATTACTAAACATAAATCTAGTTCCACACCACGTCTTTGTTCTTGCATCTTGATCCCTTTCAGTCATCGACCGGGGAAACTGTTTTGGGTTTTCCCCCTCCACACCCCCATTTTTAAAAATAACAAACAAAAAAATTCTCGACCGGGTCTATGCCACCCTAGCAAGTTTTTTTATGGAAAATACTATTACAGACACTCACGGCTTCTTGTTCCTTGGGCGCCTTTTGGGGCCCTGGGGGCCAGTATGGGGTTTCTGTAGCGAGCGGGGAACTGTTTTCCGTCCCCAGGAAGCCCGGCTCAGGAAGTCAAACAACGACCCGAGTTCCAGCACTTTTTTTGTACGGGGTTCCCGACAGGGTGAGGCGGGGTTGGGACCAGTTTTTCACAGCCCTTTGGACGACTGGAAACAGATGCAGGGTCTTAATTACCCACTAAACAAAACAATTATATATTTATTTTTATTTTTTTTTTTTTTTTATCCAATACCAGAACCATGTTATGAACATTGTTCTCCGCCCGAGCGGGTAAGGGGACAAAGCAAAATCGTTTTTTAATCGGGGGGACACTTTGGCAACTGCTAAAAACCCCTTTGCCAACGCCGTGGGGTCCCAAATGGACACCCCCTCAAATACCGACCACGCCCAAATTTTCTTAAATTCGGGATCTATCAGAAAAGGTGTATTCAACATGGCAAGGCCCTTGGCAATATTATATAGAAATTGTTTTTTCCCCAAATTTTTTGTGTGTAAGAAACTAGTCGACAAGATGAAAAGGGCGCGGTCGAGATGGTTTTGGGGCGGGTGAAAAAAATGACGGAAGAGAGGAATGAAAATTTAAGAACAGGATTGGGGGGGGCCAAGTAAAGGAAGAGATGGGAAAGGGGACCGCAGGGAAGAGGGGAAAAGCTGGGGGGAGAGGAAGGGAAAATTGTTGAGGATTGAAACAAGAGGAAAAATTTACCCATGTGACAAAAAAAGTGTAGGCCTAAATTTAAAAAACCCTTTTCTTTTGTATGAAAAAACATATATGTGATATTATTAATAAGGACCAATGAAGCCGCGGCAATCCTTTTTCAAAATACCGATGACTCAGACTGACCTGACTATTTTTTAAAATTCGCGTCACGGATAAACCTAGCTCGAGCTCCTGCTTCAGGTAGGGTCTGCTTCCCAGAAATCCTTTCAACCATTCTTTTAAAATAACAACTAACGTGCAGGCATCTGAAATCCTACTTTCAAGCCTAGGGGGCATGTTTTGCGGACCATGTTTTCCAAATTGGGACTGTGTTCTGCACGTAGGGACCGATCTACGTCCTGTGGGGATTTTTCCCCTGACAAATTTTTTGAAAAGTTTTAAAATGAAAAGGGATTGGCCGGAGGGTCGCTCTCTGGCTCTGCCCCAATAGGGGGGGCTGTCCCCAAGCGACCTTGCAACGTCCTGTATGGTCGGTGTGCCCAAACCCCAAACGAGGGGTTGGGCAGCCAGACTCCACAGCAGCGTCGAGTGAGGCGCCTGCGACCAAATGTCGAGCAAAACCGTTTCCGCGAGGAAACGAGTGCGTTCAAACTTTTTTTCAAAGATTTTTAAATGGGAGGAGTGGCCCAAAAGGCAGTGATAAGGGAAGTGCCGGTAGGGATAGGATCGACTCCTGGCCCAAAAGGGAGTTCTTGTTAATCCATTACCCAAAACCCCCGAGGGCGGGGGCCCCAAACCGGGACGCCATGTTGGATCCCCCACCCTAAATTAAACAAAGACCTTTATAAAATGACTTAATAATTCAGCTGTCAAAAATAAAAAAAAAGAGCTTCAAACTCAGGCCCATTACATGATGTTTTTGGATTTTCTGTTTGGTTTTGGGGTTAGTTTATTTCGGCTATTTTTTAAGGCATTCAAAGCTAGTTGATAAAATCGCAATACGATAGCTGTTGTTTCCTAGCAAACCCGGGCTCCTTCACCCCCCACCGTTGCAGCCCCCCCGATTCAAGCTCTCTTCCATACACAATAGGCCTACAAAGGGCTGTCGTTTTTTATTTAAAATCATATCACTGATAGGTATTTATTTCCGGTAAACAAATTTTCTTTGGAAAAATTTTTAAAGCGGTAAACATTTTTACTTTTGGGATGGGCAGAGTTTTTTTTTCAGAGGAGCAAAGATTGGATACAAAAGCTAACTCTCCCAGCCCTTGCGGCACTGATGACATAGCCCATCAAGGAAGGGAAATGAATGCTAAGAATTTATTTTGCTTTGTTTTTTTATCAACATTGGGTGAGTGATCTTGAATCAATTGAGAAATTGAATTTATATGGAACAAAAATTAGTCAGGAAGTTAAAATTCAGTGTATTTTTTTGTGGTTAGGTAAAAAATTGTTTTGCAACTTCATAGTGCCTAGGGATGAATCGATTCCAAAAATTGGAATTATCATTTTGACCTAAGAATTGATTCGGAAAAGATTCCAAGAATAAACTTTTTTTGGTGGGCATTTTCCACGGAACCCGTGATAGCGGGGATATTTCTGTGGGCCCTAGCCGCGGAGCCCTGAAGGCCCCCGTACGCCACAGAACGATGTTTTTTTCAACGTTGGGGTCGTGTCTGTTTGGGCCCTACTGCCTGCCTTTGTTATGATCGGCGTCTCGGAGAGGGGGGACAGTAGCTTTGGGTTTACCGCTCTTTCAGCTCCAAAACACGACGAGCGTCATTTAAACTGTCTAGTGCAGGGTTGCCACCAAGTCAATTTTTTTTTTCCTTGAAAATACTAAAAAAATCCGAGAAATCCTTGAAAACGTTATTCAGTTAGCGTTTATAACCGCGAAGGAAAGTTAAAATTTTCAGGGTTTTATACCCAAAAAATGTACCCCGCTGATTTTTGAGAAATCAGTCAAAATTACGTGCAACAACGCATAAAAATCAGAATTTTCTTCCAAAGTATTTTTACTTTTACTTTTAGGCCCACTCACCATAACTACCCCCTTTCGGTAAATGTGAGACCTTCAGTCACTTTTGTTTATTTTTACTGTTCCTGATGTTTTTTTACTGGGGACATTGCTTTTTTTGGCTGAAATTTAAAAAAATGTATATTTAATGTATTTTTTAAAGCAGTAGAAATCCTTAGATTTTGCCCCCAAAACCCGTTATATCCTTGAACACTCTAAAAATCCTGAGAAAAAGGGTAAAAACCTTGAAGTGGCAACCTGGCTGTAGTAATCGATTCCTTCTTTGGAAACGATGCCCTGGAATCATCCCGGGAAACGATTAATCGTCCCGCATGTCATCCCCAATAGTGCCACCCTCTTACCTTTGTCTTCCCGTTCTTTATGACTGTCCCCGCAAGGACGCGTATTCCACTTGAGGGCTGAAGAAGTCATGTCCTTCGCACAATGTCGTAGGGGGCGACGACCAGGGTTTTTGGGTTCCGGCACACGCTTTCGCACTTGAAGCGTTCCACGGGGGGCCGGCGTACTGGAGGGGGTTGAGGGTTCTCGGGAGGAACTTCCCACCTCGTAGACCCCGTGACCGGTGAAGTGGGGGGGCAGATCACCAGGGGGGGGGGGAGGCACTCTGGGCTCTTAGTCTCCGAAACACACAAACCTTTTACAAAATGTCAAAATTTTAGTTGGAAATTAAGCATGCATCATTTGGAGAAGGGCAACCAATTTTTAAAGTCTTACATAGAGTGAAAGGGATGAACTATGAAATGACCCAAAACACAAATTTTGCAAAACTAATAAATGGTATAAAAATTTAAAAAAAATTTTGTCAAAAAAAAAGTAGGCGGATAGCCAAAATACCGGTACCCAAATTAGTTAGCTTATTTTTGTAAATTAAAAAAAAAAAATTTGGGATTTCAAATCAATCACCAAATGAAAATTATTCTTTCTTCTTCTCTTATTTATTTAAAAGGGGGGCCATTTTTTATTTATTTCCCGTCAAACAATTATACATTTAAAGCCCATCAAATTTGGTTGTAAATTCAATTTTTTTTTCATGACAAATGTGGAAAGTTCCGGGATATTTGTAGAGTTCTGTCTAAAACATATGCTACTAAACAGCACCCAGCTAAGATTCAGGGGTACCACCTCTAGAGTCCCCCGTCCGATGGATGATCACCGGGTAGGGTACGTGGCTTAGATTCTTCCCCAGGCCCCTGCGTGCCCCCAGTATCCGTGGGCTTTTTACTTTTTTAGGAAAAGCCAGCCAGTTCAGCCCGACTAGAATCAACATCACAAAATTTCCTGGAGCTTGTACTTGTTTAGGAACGCCACCCGTTCACGCCAGACTAGAATCAACACCACAATATTACGATGTACACCGGCCAGTCAGTCGCATATTACAGAAAATGTTCATAAATATTGATAAATTTTATTGAAAAATGTGTAAGCTTACTGTTCATTTAAAAAAGCCATCACCATCATACACAATGGTTACACATATAGCTGGAAGACAACAAAACATTTCATGAACTCAATACAGTAAGATCTCTCTTATACGAGTTGGATGAGACCGGGGGCACCTCGGATTTGCGAAAAACTCGGATGGCGCGTTTCATTTGTTTATTTGCTCTCGTAGCATAGCCTGATGTGGTAAAATGATATATGACACATGTAATGGATAAAGGAACATAAAATACACACGATACACTTCGTGGAGGGTATACTAAATGATTTAATAGCTTGTAAATCAAGCTCACAAACACACGTAAACAATTAGGCCTACATGTCGTAATAAAAACGTAAGTCTAGGCCTAAACTCGACGCAGTAGGCTAGGCTAGGCCTACAATGCAAACATAGGCCTAGGCTAGGCCTAGCTCTCTTTCTCATGTGGGAAAACCTCTCACTACTATATCCCGCGCTGAAGCTCTCGTCGCAAGATAAGCCTGGGAAAGAAAGAACATAAGCCCAGGAATAACAATCCTATGCGTCGTGATAACGAATTTCGTGAATCGGTTGAAAGATGATTGCATTGCGAATTCATCTTCTTCACCCAACCATCTTTGTCAGTCAGCTGTGAGTGTGAGTTGGTTGATCGTACGCGCATCTCGTACTGCGCACACGGCAGTGTCCAAGATTTATTGCCGCATCTTCTCTCTTGCCTCACTCGTGGCATGGGCGCGACTCGCCGAGACGGACGGAAGCACGTGGTAGCTTACAACGCGCTCTGTCGTCAACCTCCAGTTACTCTTTAGACAGCGGGCACGCTCCGCGGGAAAGACCGCAACCACGTAGCGCGTAATTTAAACTGGTGAATTATCTTAAAATCGTCTCCGGGTAATTTCTGGAACCGGTACCCGATGTCATCCCTACTCGTAAGGCATGCCTACAAATGTATGCGAGTACATTTAAAAAAGTGGCGGCGCGGCGTCTGTAATCATTTTTATGTTTTATTTACGTATTTAAAACTTTAATTTTTTTAATTTTTTTTTTTTTTTTTTTTTGGGGCGGCTCGGTTAACACGGAACATCGGATAAGAGGAGATCGGATAAGAGGGATCTTACTGTAGTTCTTTTTTGTAGGAATTTATCCAACGGTAGAAAGAAATGCGTTACCTGCTGGTAGGACCGCAGCCCAGCCTGGATGGGCACGGGTACTTTGTAGTCTTCTATCGTCTTGGATTGAACAGCTGTTCGAGAAACTTCTTCTCTGCGCAGCTTCTGCTCCCTCAGCTCGGGAGAGAAGTTGGGAGGATCGGGGACGCCGCCGTCTAGCGGCATCAGCTGGATGAGCGTCGCGAAGCAGTGAGTCGCCATCAGACGCACAGAGTTGTCCTGGTCGCTCATGGCGGCCTGACAGACAGAGTCATACAAACAGCGATAAATAAATAGTACACCAATCGTATAAATTATACAAATAACTTCAAGTAAATAGAAAAAAATATATATATATATATAAGTACCGGTAACGTCTGACGAAACTCGTTAATAAATCAATAATGTGTCTACACAACTATCAAATTTAGTCTAGTCCAAAACACAAGACTTGTAAAAAATAAAATACATTGATGTATGATTTGAATGACTTGTTAGTGGTTTGACTGTCGACAGCTATGGCATTCAATTAAAATAAATAAAAACTAATAAATAAATAAATTGTATTTAGAGCTACCCACTCAGTTATATAACTGATTTTCAGTGGGGGACTTTAAATCAAAGCGACCAGGCCAACCCTGTAGGCCCCGACGCAATCGAAGAGTAAGCGATAACCAACCATAGATCAATATTTTAAATAGGAAATATAGCAATTAGTGGTATGGACAGTGCGAACACCCGCAGATCAACGCCAGAATCAACGACGCCGATTCAGTACAACCTTGAATTTATTATGTGCCTCGTTGCTAGGACGGCTCCAAAGTCACCGTTTACAAACTAGCGCTCGGGGTGAAGGATAGGAGACTGAGCGTCTAGCGCTTGCTACGAAAAGTTTATGTCATTGGTTGGCAGCACATTCTCAACTCAAAGTGAGTAAAAACAGATTTTAAAGAAATATAATTAAATAATAAATAGCAACAGAGACAGCAAGGGGTGCGGGCTTGGAATTTTAATTATTTTACTAAGTAATTGCGAGTTCCATGTTGCAGATAGCGCCTCTCAACCCAACCCGTCTGGTTGGAACTGAATTAAAGATTATGATTGTGTTTCTTTAGTCTACCCACTCAGATACAAGAACTGGATTTTAGTAGGAAACCATTTATAAAATGTTTTGTTGCTAGGACGGCCCCAAAGTCACTACACTACTACTATACTAGGGAAACGCCAAAGTCGTTGTTAAACGAGTGAGTGAGCCATGTGTTGAGTACCCGATTACATTACTTTTCTTCCCCCTACCTTAGGCCTACCTAGCCTATCATAGACTAGAGAGGCGCATTATGACCTTACAGTTGACGTGCCCGTCCCCGTATACCAACTAAACTAAAAAAAACTAGGTATTATTTACACGAATATAATTATCAAACTTAAATGCAAATGTTCCCGGGTACTCACCACATGACTCGCTCACGTCGTCTAACTACGACTTTGGCGTTTCCCTAGTCTAGTTGGCTGAGGCGTCCTTGTAGCCGAAATGTGAAAGATGGGTTCAATCCCCTGGTCGGGAAAGATTTTTGTAATTTCTAGATTGTATTTAAAAAAATAATTAAACATGTTTTGAAATGCATATAATGCAGTGTAGTCCATCATCTGTGGCAATAGGGCCTACTATGGTACACATAGCCAGTACGAAATACGTGAAAATTGCAAGGTTTACTCAATCTACGAGCGGAATTTGGGGTACCTTGACGTGCAACATTTGACAGACCTTGCATGGGCACGGCATTTCACGGCAAGGCGAATAACAAACAAAAATATCTTTTCAAAATCTAAAACATTGTCGTTAAAATAATTTCTAAAACATTGGAAGTCTATTTTTTCAGTTTATTATTTTCTTGTAGGTTTAAATCGCAATGAATCTTGCTGATTTTGTTAGCAGTTCTCAATAAACTCGTACCGGATGTCTGTTTAAAATTTCAGCGCAATCTGTTCAGCGATTCGGCTGATTTTCAACGTACACACACATACACGCACGCACGCAGAAAAACAATAAGGGCCGAAGTCGAATGGAAATTACTCCGGTCGCTACGCTCACTCGTTCAAATAAACCCCTCATTTCGTCTATTCATTCAGAATCCAGGAGCTTCTACATTGGAAACTTGGATAAACTGAAAGCACCAAAGAGCCACAATGTTTACGTTGTTGGCACAGTGTACCATCTGTATCACAAGCAAAGCATTGTGGAGAAAGGGAAATGTAACACGCTATAAGCAATATACTCGGACGTGCGGCCAACTACGTCACAGTCCGCCACATACCCCGAGCACATGGTATTCAACTATTGATTACAAGACCCTAGCACTCCATAGCGCCGTTTGTGGAAATTATTGCTAATTGACGGCCACCATTTATTGGCATTTACATGAGTTTCCCTATGTCTGTCAAATCAGCTGTGCACCCGATCCTACACAAATACCATGTAGGCCCTACTCAATTTGGTATTAACAGCTATATAAGTGGTCCAGGACCTCTTTGTACCATTGCAATATTGTGAACCTAAGCTTACATACTTGTATATCAATCAATATTAATGTATTTTTTTATCATTTCGAGGTTAGAATAGCCTAATATAAACCTTGCATTTTAGGGCTACTGGTAAAATACTCTGAAACCCACAGCTGTATAATGATGCATTAGTCCTTTAAAAGGCTATGTGTAAGATACTCACAACATGACCTATAGAAATGTTTTTATAGGGCAAACAAAGGCGAGTTTCAACAAGGAAAAGATCATTTGCCTATAAAATGGCCGTCATTTAGCAATGGGTACAGCAGCGCTGATGCCTAGCCTGGTTACTAAGTGAGACCCACCCAGCAGTGGCACCACCAGCAACACTATGTAGGCACGATGTTGATCTGCAGCTTGTCCGCAACGCAGGCCAGCGCTTCCACCGCCCCCTGTCTGTGCGTCGACGAGAGCATCGGCAACACTCGGTCAACCACCGCGCTCATCACGGGCGCACTGGAGAGACAGGCGAGCGTGCCTAGGCAGCGCGCAGACATGTGGCGCACGGCGCGGTAGGGGTGGGTCAGCAGGAGACACAGCGGCGTCACTGTCGCCAACATCTGTAACAACATCATGATTTGAGTTCAAGACAAGTCCAAGTACTTTATTGCTAGAGGTAATGAGAAATGTGATATAAAAACCCAAATTTCGTTTTAAAAAACCCTAATCTCGTGTTTTTTCGCAATTTAAAAAAAATTGTCAAAAACGTTACTAAAAATAAAAAAAATATTTAAAAAAATTATACGCACTGTTATTTTGGTGGACTATTTTTGCGGAATCCGTTATACGCGTCGTTATTTTAGATGTCTATTTCCGTGAAGCCCGTGACGTCACAGTACCATCTACCGCATGCGTAATATTCTGTCTGGACCGGCACCTCCACCATCGCCTCACATTTTGCACACTAAAAGCATCCTAAAAGGTTCAATTTGGCGATTTAATTCGCGTTTTGACCAGTTTGATACAATTTCATTCGCAATTTCGCGCTATACGCGAAATTTGGCGAAATTCACGTTTTTAAAATGTGTTTTTTTCCATCTCTAAATGATGTAATTTGTTGACAATATTACATTTTAGGCAATAAAAAAGGACAATTAAAAACAATCGCGAATTTCGTTATCACCATTTTTCACTACCTCTATTTATTGCACTAATTACTCTTTGACTATATTTACAATATTTAATGATTCTATCTTGATGTAAGTGTAATGTAAGGCAGAAATTGATTGGTCCACAATCATTGGTATTTGTAATAACTTTTCAACAAGCAGATTACTCAGTTCACATAATTGGATGAGCGTAGCGAGCGAAGCGAAGATTCCATTTCACTACACTGGAGAAAAAATCTGGAATGTTTTTTTTTTCTTTTTTTTGTTGTATTTTTGTCTGTTTGTTAACACGATTCCGGCTAAACCGATAGTCCAATGTGGTGAATTTTTCTGGAGGCCTTCGAAATCTCTGAATTTAGAACTGCCACTTTTTTTAGCGCAATCGGAAAAGTATTTCTCATAAAAATCGAAAATTTTTACGATTTTTTTTTAATTTTAAAAAAATTCTTCGACTTATAACACCTACATGCTTTAACCCGATTTTAATGATTTTTTCACAGAACCTTTATTTTATGAATTAAGATGTTCGTGTTAGATTTGAGCGCAATTGAAAAAATATTTCTCATTAAAATTAAAATTTTACGGGTTTTTTTCTGTTTTCAAACAATTCTTTGACTTATAACACCTACATGCTTTATCCGATTGTAATGATTTTTTCACAGAACCTTAATTCAATGAATTAATATATTCGTGTTAAATTTGAGCGCAATCGAGAAATTTTTGCTTATAAAAATCGAATTTACTTTTTTTTTCTTTTTTTACAATTACGATTAATTATTTTAAAAAAATTTAAAAAAATTAAAGTTAATTTTTTATTTAATTTAATTCAATTTAAAAAAATCTTCAACTTAGTAATATTTTTCAAAGAACAACAGAAAATCTGCATAACAAAGGGCCCAGCTCAATGCACCAATAACGCTCATCCAACAACGCGGCGGGACTTAAGCGTTTTCCTATTTAGTTAAATATTCACTGTTGGACAAGCCATGCATTTTAGCACTGCATGCTACTCGTGAATCATGTATGTGTGAAACTGTTTATGACCGGGGTCAGCTGTAGAGCAAATAGGAATTTAAAGCACACTGGTGTTATGATCACTGATTAAAGAATGTTTTTTTTGGGGAAACCTAGCATTCTTTTAAAAAAAAGGAGCAGTAATGACAGCTGGAATGTCATTCAATTTTTATTTCATGATTGGGTGTATTGAATATTGATTTCAAATAAATACAGTTTTTTTGGATGAGCGTAGCGAGCGAAGCGAAGATTCCATTTCACACACTGGAAAAAAACCCGGGAATGTTTTTTTTTTCTTTTTTTTTTCTGTATTTTTGTGTGTCTTTTAACACGATTCCCGCTAAACCGATACTCCAATTGCGATGAAATTTTATGGAGGCCTTCAAAATCTCTGAACGAAGAACTGCCACGTTTTTGAGCGAAATCAAAAATTTATTTCTCATGAAAATCGCAATTTTACGTTTTTTTTTTCGTTTTTTAAAAAAATTCTTCAGCTTATAACACCTACATGCTTTGGTCCGATTTTAATGATTTTTTCACAGAACCTTATTTCATGAATTTAGATATTCGTGTGAAAATTGAGCGCAATCAAAAACTATTTCTCATAAAAATCGAAATTTTACGTTTTTTTTTCTTTTTTAAAACAATTACTTGACTTATAACACCTACATGCTTTATCCTATTGTAAAAATTTTTTCACAGAACCTTAATTTTATAAATTCATATATTTTGTGTAAAATTTGTGCGCAATCAAATAATTATTTTTCTTATGAAAATTTCAATATTACTTTTTTTCATTTTTTAAAATTTTACAATTAATTAAAAAAAATTAAAATTTAAGTTAATTTTTTTCAATTAATTTAAATTTTAAATTTTTAAAAAAAAATCTTCAACTTAGTAATGATTTTTTCACAGAATAACAGAAAATCCGCATAACACATGGCGCTCAATGAAACCAATTACGCTCATCCAACAACGCGGCGGGACTTAAGCGTTTTCCTAGTTTAGCATAATCATTCACCAGGATTAGTTATCTAATAAATAGGCAAATTTTCTACTGGCGCCTAATAAGTCATACATTTAAGTAATAATAACCCTAATCAAAAGTCAGTCACAGATTAATGGGTAATTAACTTGAAAAATGGGGATTTTTAAATAGACACTGATCTACACACAATGCTTATTTTAGTTCAGTATCACTTTAAAAACCCGCAGTACAGAGTTCATTTGAGACTTACTGACAGACTACCTCATTTTTTAACTCTAACAACACTCACTTTACTTAAAGGAATTCATTGTCAAGCTGACCAGAGCAAATTGTGTTTAAAAACTTTTGTATTGACCAAGTGACGTACTTGGATTGTAAAAACATGAGTCTAACGTAACACAGAAAACCAGGGGAACTGTTGCTATTTCCCCTACTACCGTTTTGAATGCAGAAAAGGTCTCTCTTTATCTCGAATACCATGTAAATGGAGTGTTTGAAGGTTAGGTAATCCGTGTTGATTTAACAACGTTGTGTTATGTAGTGTTGTTTGTTAGTTTAAATCATTGGTTTTTATTTTTATGCCTTTTAAATCAGTACTCCCTCAGGATAAATAGTCTAACAATGTCCCAATATTTTTGATCAGTTTGATCGCCTGATTGGTAACTATTAGCGGCACTACAAAAGTCTATGTGTAGGCCACAAAAGTGAAGACAGGAGGGCCCAACTTAATAGGGAATATTCCCTTCCGTCAAATACTGTACAAAAAGATTTTTTAGAAGAAGTATTTTGTCCCCGATTACAAATATGTACTTTGTTTTTTTCCCTGAAATAATAATCCAATAATTTATAGTCGTTTTAAAAACTGCATTTTTTTTAATATTCTAAGAGCGGCAAAACGACTATGACGTCAGAACTGTGTCAAACCAAAGCCGTCTGGTACACATACATACATACATTCAGACATACATCCAGACGGGGGTGTTTTAAACAAAGCAGCACCTAGCGTAGCCTACAGTAGTGTAAACCCGATTTTTGGACATTTTAACATTTTGTGCTAGCCAGAAAACTAGAAAAGTTGACATTGGGAATAAAAAAACAAAACTGAAACGTCCTACACACAGGCCTAGGCATAGAAAATTATTTATAATACAACAGTCTAGGCCAATTTTTTCCTGTAGGATATAGGCCTTGGAACTATGTGAATACTAAAATTACTCACTTGACAAGCCCTAGGCTTAGCATGCCAACTCTAGCCTGCACGTCCGTTTTTCTGACACACATCCCGCACACAAACCTTACTTTGAAGACTAATTAACCAGTTCAGTGGCTATGAGAGTTATCTCGTCACGACAGATTTGTCCCCGCAGCGCTCTGGATGTAATATTAAAGTTCATTACGCATTTGAAACGCTCCGACAGTGGCCGTGACGAGCTGTGTTGAGTTTGAATATTCCCACTGGCTTTGAAATCTCCGTGTTAGTTTACTCATTGGCTCATTGGCTACATGTGAATTGATTTTTTCATTTGGGTTTTCTGAAGAAAATCCACCTTTTTAGGGCGGAGTTTTGGGATAGGGGTGTTACACGATGCAGTCAACATCTCGTTAGCGTGTTCTTCGATGATCATTGGTATTGACGGTATTATTGATCGTTGTATTGAGAATTATGTCAGTGATATTGAAAGTGAAGGTGAATTTGATAATAACTGTTTTAGAAATGTAGACAGTGACGGCGAGTCTGGTATTTAGAAATCAGAGTAATTCAAATGCGCGGATTATTTAGATGTTGACGCGATTATTGTAGTGTAAAAAGCAGGGTGGTCTTATGTAGGCGGGCCTAGACCCCGGTTTCCATTCATTGAATTGCCTAGGCTAAATCAACAGGAGATAAATTAATAAGAGCTCGCGCGCCCAATCTGCTTTCGCTCCTTGACCGTAAAATAAAATAGCCACTGTGGGGCGGCTAACGCAAAAGAACTCGCCACTGAAGTGGTTAAAGCCTATTGTAGATAAAGAAAACATGATAGTCCTAGGCTGTGCAAAAATTCAAGACAAAATGCTCGTAAATTTTTTATCACAATGATCTCGCAAAATCTCCTGTCACATACGAAAAAAAAAAGAAATTTCGCTGAAAATGTACATCGTTTAAGTGGCTGTGGAGTTGTGTTTTGTTGTTGAGCGGATGGGGGGCACCGCCGTCTGTATTAAATACTGTATGTACAAATATACGTAACGTACATTTTTGTTTCTATTGGCCTTGACTCTACACAGTTATGACGTAGTACCGTCCAAAGATGGCGGATGCTCGCTTTTGGCCCTCAAACTGGGGTCCAATTTACTTCTTGTTAAAATTACCAAAATACATTTTTTTAAATAAAAAAAGTGCAGTGCAGCAGACATAATATATAAAGAAAAAAAAATAAATATAAACTAGAAAGTGGAATATTCCCTATTATTATAATCAATTTTTAAAAAAAATCTCCTAAGAGAATTTAAATAGTATGTAGCACAAACGTTATTTTGAAAGTCAATGGGAAAAAGCATGAGAGTTAGTTGAATGAAAGAGGAACTTGAATAAAAAAGAACAATTTTTTAATTTTTTTTTGGGCGGGACAAAAGCTTCATTTTGGCTATTAGTAGGGGTGTGCGGGATCCGACATTTCGGGATCGGGATCGGGAAATCACCTTCCCGATCCTGTTTCCCGAATAGTTTTTTTCGCGAAACTCGCCGGGATCGCGTCAAAAGTCGGGAAATTGAAATTCCCGCCTCTTCAGACTATATGAAAGCAGTTGCAAGGTGCCCACTAGATCCAGCATTCGCGCGTGCCTGCTTGATGCAGCATTAGCATCCAGAGTGCAGTGCTTCAAAAATCAAAATAATATTCGATTTTCGACCTGAAACAGCTGGGAAATAGGGCCCCCACCAAATTAATCACAATGACTTGACTTACAAATTGACTTAGCAAGGGCCTAGGTCCCTACTTGTATTTATATTTGTCTAAGCCTAGGCCTAGGCCTACCCAAATTAATTATTTGGTTAGAAAGAAAGGCCTATGGTTTAGATAAGCCCATGGATGCTAGCCTAGGCAGGCCCTAGGCCAAATGCATTGTGGTAAGTTGAAAATTGTTAGTTTATAGCCTAGGCCCTAGGCCTAGGTTTCAACTACAACTAGCTAATTTGTAATTTGGTCTCTCTTCCCAGTTGGTCCCAGGGCCCAGGCCTAACCTTCATGGCTAATCTAAGCACAGCCATTCTTTCTAACCTAATTATTTCTAGGGCCCTAGGCCTATTTGTTTTGGGTAGGCCTAGGCCTAGGCCCTTCAAATAGCTAGGCCCAGCTAGGCCTAGCCCAAACCGTAAGTCAAATTGTAAGTCAAGTGATTAATTTGGTGATCCTTTGCAATTTTTTTACATGATAAAGTGATATAAAAATGCTGTCGGAAAATTTCCCGATCCCGTCCCGATTCCCGGATTTTGTAATGTAAAAATTTCCCCATCCCGTCCCGAGTCTGAAAATCCTTTTCCGCACACCCCTAGCTTTTTAGGCATTGTAGGTGTAAGCAAATTTTGGTCAGTAAGAAAATGAGAGTTCTAGGTGCAATACTTAATTTTTTTTTTAAACTTTGATTTTTTTGTTTTTTCAAAACACCTATGTCTCCATACTGATTATAAGGGAAAATAATTTTCTTAAACTAGGAAAACGCTAAAGTCCCGCCGCGTTGATGGATGAGCTTTTTAAAGTTTTTAGTTTGAGTGGGATATCTTTAAATTTTGCAAGTGCTTTGTTTTGTTGCCTACGCATTGTAGGTGATTGTTGTCAAGTTTCTATTGTTTCTTTGTCAATTGGTATTATTTACCGTAAAAAACTTATATTAAAAGCTTTATTTCTATGGGTTCTGGCTAAAATTTTCAACTTTTTCTTTCAAAAGTTACTACATCACATAAACCCTTTAAAGTCCATGTATAACTTGAACGTTGTAGCCCCACCCGTTTGGTCAGAATTGGCCCAACGGCACGAAAATATCGCACAAAAAATCAAAAAACTTTTTATTAATAAAAGCTTTATTTCTATAGATTCTGGCTAACTTTTTAAACTTTTTCTTTCAAAATGTACTACATCCCATAACCTTAATTTTTCATGTGTAATATGAACGTTGTAGCCTAACCCGTTTGGTCAGAATTGGCCCAAAATTTGGCACGAAAATATCGCACAAAAAATCGAAAAAAATCGTAAAGTACGATATTCATGAGAAATATTTCTTCGATTGAACCCAAAAACGTGCAAGTCTAAGTTCAGAGATTTCGAAGGTCCGGGCCCAAATTTTTAAATCAAGATCGCACATGCCGTTTGCCCGTAGAGAGCGAACAAACAGACGGAAAAAAAAACAAACAAACAAAAAAAAAAAAAAAAAAAAAACACCGAGCAAAATTTTTTTGGGGGGTCAGTAAAATTGAAGTCTTCGCTTCACTCGCTTCGCTCATCCAACAATGTTCGATGTGCGATTTTTTTGGTCACATGGTACAAATAAGAGTTTTGAACCCGGGGGCAAAAAAATCGTACATGGTACATTCTCTTATACTCAGTACAGAGACAAAGGTGTGTTGAAAAAAAAAATCATCATAGCTTAAAATTAAGTTTTTGCACCTAGAACTCTAATTTTTTTATATATAGCTTTTAGCCAGTAAAAAAAATATATATTCACGTTCCTCTTTCATTTAACCAAATTCAGCCATTTTCCTTTTGACTTTCAAAATATCGGTAAGAGTGCTCTGGAATAGATTTAACAAGAACAAACTAAAAATTATCAGATTTGCATAAAACAGATGTGCAAAGTTGGGTCAAGATGGCCGCCCAGTAGGATCATCAAGACTTGAGAGTGAGCAACTTTTCAAACGAGAACACTGGTAAAAAAAACCAATATAGTATTGTGTAGAAAACTACAAGCAAAACTATAATTTTGTTAGGAAAATAACACATCAGAAGTGTTCTAAAAACTCATTGAGATGGCATACCAGCCAAATCCAAACCAGGGGATTCCTAACCTCACTAAAATGGGATCAAGTGGCATGGAAAAAATGAAGATGCAATCAGCAATCCTAGATATAATCAGAGTGCAAAAACAAAATACAGAAGAAATAAAAAACCCTCAACATGAATATCAACAACATTTTTTCCCCATGATGGAGAAGAAAAAATGAATATCGATGTGGAAAAAAATTCGAAGATAGGCCTAAGCCTGGGGCCCAGACCTAACTCTGATAATCCAACAGACACGCTTTGGATTCAACCTAAGGATCAGAAACCCAAAATACAAATTGCAGGGCATAGGCCTATGTCCTAGCTCAAAACCCTTAACAATCATAAACCTAGGCCTAGCCCCAACAGGTGACTCTAGGCCATGCTCTAAAATAATTGGTGAGGGCTTGTTTGGGCCTAGGCCTACAGGCCAATGAAAAGGGAAATCGAGGAGACCCATTCTCTGCACCCTATCATGTTCTTGGGACACTGTGTTGCAAGATATGGGGATGTTTGCCTATAAACTAATTGG
>JAMZAV010008525.1:0-23667 GCA_024449915.1 Sweltsa coloradensis
ATTAAAAAAAAAATAAAATACTAGATCCAGGTAAATTTTTGTTGCAGGCCGTGAAGACTTGTAATAAATCAAGTAAGCCCGTGTATGTATCCATAGGGAATAACATAAGCCTGGAGACGGCAACTTGGATTGTGGTGAAATGTAGCCGATACCGGATACCAGAACCAATTCGCCGGGCGGACATCTGCTCCAGAGAATACCTGCGGGTGAACTACCCATCCACACAGCAGTCTGTATCAAATGATGAAGAGATGAAAATGTAGCCTTTACGTGCAAAAATACCAAGTTTGTAACAAATTTGCTAAAGAAACTTTCATAAACTTATTTTGAACAAAACCAACAATAATTAACATAAATTCATAATATTATATAGACCTAGTATAAAGGAAGACGTAACCCATGTTGAATGTAATCAATGAACTTGAACTGTGATAAATTGACTGTGATTAAAATTTTAAGTAATTTTCCCAACAATCATAAAGTTCTCCTTTTAGTGTCAGGTTCAAGGGTACAATTTGGTGTTGCCCGTTTAATTTGAATGATATTTATTCCCCCAAAAAACGGCATGGCGTTAAAATTGCTAAACATGGCAACAATGCTCATAGGCCTACATGTGGCATCTACATTCTAGAAGGCACTGCAAGCAATTAATTCTCCCACTGTAGGCTTGTAGCTTTCATTATTGTTATTAATTTGCAAAATTGTTGAAATCTTTTATAATAGCATGGCTGGCAAAACGTCAAGTATTGCCTCATCATCAACACGACGCAACAACCCAAAAGTTATGGGATGATTTGCCAATAATAATGTTTTGCAATAGAGGCTTATTTAAGATTTTCGTTAGCTGAGTATACGGTTGTTTTTGTTGGCGCCATGAAGGTGCTGTGCATGGTGCTGTGCTAACATGTGCTGCATTGTGGAAACGAGTTTCTAGCAGCACTTCCGTGACGTCACAGCCAAGATGGCAGCGCCCACAAATCTCTACTAAAACTACCGTATTATACAGTACAGTTTACATTTCCGCGGTAAACTATGATTTGTTTCATTGGTGAGTATCTTCCTTGCACAACATTATATACCACAAATATCATAGAAATGGTAGTTTGGTTTCGTTTTTTTCAGACACAACCTTTAGAGAATCCCCTGTCAGAGGTCCTTAAGGCTATTTCAGAGCACTTGTACCGATATTTTGAAAGTAAATGGAAAATGCATGAAAGTTAGTTGCATGAAAGGGGAACTTGAATAAAAAAAGATCAGAAAAAAAAGTTTTTGAATTTTCTTTTTTATTCAAGTTCCGCTTTCATTCAACTATCTTTCGGGCATTTTCCATTGACTTTCAAAATATCGGTACGATGTGCTCTAGAATAGCCTGCCTCGGGCATCACAGACGGCAATTCATGAAGGCAAAGTGTTAATCTTACGATTACCAAAGTGATAAAGTCTTAGAGTGATTGCATGTGTGTTAATATCTCAACTGTTTTGTTTGCAGGTTATATTACCGATACCTATGCGTGCACGTCAGATACGTTACCAGATACATGCCAGATACCAAGGCGGTGAGACCATCCTCACACACTCCTGGGAAGGACAGCTTAAAAAATTGGATTTCATAGTTTGTAAACAAAATTTAATGTGAGCATTCTTTTTAAAATGTGTAAAATACTGAAGGGAACCCAAGGTATCGTTATACAAAGTTTTTATTATATTTTACTATTGATTTTTTAAATTCTCAGTTTTGACATTTCAAATTATTTTCTATATTAAACAAAAGAAACAAACTACAATACCAAGGCCCTAGCACTCCATAGCGGCAGTCCACGGAAACTTATTGCAAATTCAACACGGGAACGGCGGCCATTGTGGGGGCATTGGTCCCCTAGATACCTAACACTGCTGCTTTAACAGCAGCTCAGTTTAAGTATCTAGTGGACCGTGGTCAGCTGCACAACCGTCTGGTTGTATGTAAAAGTTGTACCTTAACAGACATCCAGACGGCGGTGCAGCTGACCGATGCCCCCACAATGGCCGCCGGGCACCGAAAAATTAGCAATAGGTACAGCAGCGCTCATGCGTCATCTAGACCTACTATATACTATTCCAACATCTTTGTAAAATACGGACAGCTGATGACAAAGAAGTTAAAAACAAGAAAGAAAGGTCAAAGAAT
The DNA here is from genome assembly GCA_024449915.1 of Sweltsa coloradensis. NCBI lineage: Eukaryota > Metazoa > Arthropoda > Insecta > Plecoptera > Chloroperlidae > Sweltsa > Sweltsa coloradensis. The sequence continues at coordinate 2,168 of JAMZAV010008525.1, forward strand.
GTAGATATTGGAAAGAAAGGACATAATAATGAAGGATCAAGAGGGGAATAATGCTGGAGAAACTCAGACTGAAAGTACAAAATTGTATGTGGTGGCCATTTTTTATATTTTTAATTTGTATTTTTGAATTTGATATGAGGTGTATTAAGTTTGTCTAGGATAGGGTACAGCCTAAGTGCTAAACATAGGAATGGCCTACTTCTACTTAGATTGTCTTCCTCACAGCAGGAGGAGGATAAAGGGCGGATGCGGAATAGCCAATAATGGCCAACGGCTGCCCAGCAAGGTTGGGCTACTGGTGGGGGATATGTTAGGGGTGTTGGCTGACCAGTGTCTCCTAAATAATCTGCCAAAAACAAATCAATGGATTTACAACGAAATATTTATGAAATGAGGCTAGGGCGTCCCCTGCAGCAAGCGACGCGCTGTTCCCAGGTGACCAGGGGAGCAGTGAGAAATGGGCTACTGGAAGAAAAGAAGAAGAAAGAGATGATAAGAGTAGGGACGATCAATGTCATCACCCTCTCCGGTAAGGTGAATGAGGTGGTGGATGTTATGACGGAAATAGGTATCGTCATTCTGGGATTGAGCGAAGTGAAGTGGAAAGATGGAGGAAAGATAGAACTAAATGGTGGGTACAGATTATGGTGGAGTGGAAATAAAGAAGCAAGGAGGAATGGAGTGGGGATCATAGTAAGCCCAAAATGGAAGGAAGAAGTATTAGAAGTACAGGAAGAAGGAGATAGGATAATAAAGATAAGGATGAAAGTCAAACATGAGGAATGGGACATATGTCAAATCTATGCCTCACAAGTAGGATGTGACCTGAAAGCTAAAGAAAAGTTTGAGGAAAAGCTGGAAGGGCTAATTGGAAGAGATGTAATCCTGCTCTGAGACTTTAATGCACAAGTTGGCAATAAAAGGAATGGATACGAGGAAGTAATTGGAAAATATGAGTACAGAAAAGAAATGCCCCCCCCCCCCTGATTATGTCCTAGATCCTCCACTACTGTTACGTACTTGAAAAATATATCCTGAAAAACAGAAGCTTACGTTGTAGCATCTATTATTAGGCCCAAAGGGCTTCGTCTCTTTCAAAATCACAATAATTATAATTTAACGAGTGAGCGCAGCAAACCCAAAGTGATCTCCATTCAACTCAACGGCTCTCATTCTGTTTAGTCTGCGTGCGTGTGTGACGTTGAAAATCAGCCGAATCACTGAACAGATTGCGTTAAAATTTTAAACGGACATCCGCTACGAGTTTACTGAAAACTGCTAACAAAATCAGCTACATTTATTGCGATTTAAAACCACAAGAAAAAATAAATTGAAAATAGGCTTTCAATGTTTAGAAATAATTTTAACAAAAATGGTTTAGATTTTGAAAATATATTTTTTGTTTGTTATTTACCGGGCTGTGAAATGCCGTGTACATTCTGTACAAGGTTAATCAAATGTTGCACGTCAAGGAACCCCCAAAATTCCGCTCGTAGATTGAGTAAACCTTGCAATATTTTCAGCGTAGTTCGTACTGGCTGTTTACCATAGTAGGCCCTATTGCCACAGATGATGGACTAAACTGCGTTATATGCATTTAAAAACATTTTTAAATAATTTTTTTTTTTAAATACAATCCAAAAATTACAAAATCTTTCCCCGACCGGGGGATTGAACCCACGTCTCCCTTTTTTCGGCTGAAAGGGGCGCTTTAGCCAACAAGATTAGGGAAACGCCAAAGTCTTTTGTTAGACAAGTGAGCGAGTCATGTGTTGATACCCGGGGAACATTTGAATTTAAGATTGATAATTAAATTCATTAAATAATATTTTTTTTTTAAGTTTAGTTTGTATACGGGCGCGTCAACTGTAAGGCCATAATGCGCCTCTCTAGCCTATGATAGGCTAGGGAGGCCTAAGGTAGGGGGAATAAAAGTAATGTTACGGGGTACTCAACACATGGCTCACTCACTCGTTTAACAACGACTTTGGCGTTTCCCTAGTAATAATACGTAATAATAGTAATACGCACCCAAGATTCCTAGTAAGAAAAATTAAATAGCCTACAATGTTATATTCAACCCTGGTATTTTTATTAATTAAGCAATGAAATAGTAAGTAATTATGCAGGGTTACATAGTGTGGCTGGAGTACCTACTTTTTACTTCAATTATGATGATTGTTTATTTTACTTGTTTTTCGGAATGTTATAAGTCGACATACACCCACTTTCAATAATATTTTTCTGTTTTTAAGCTGTTCTCAGTGGTTGACATTTCTATGTAGCATCATGTTGTTGGGTGTGTTTGGCATTTTCGGTGCGACAAAATGCAGTGCTGGAAATGTAGGCCTAATACTTGGGCTATTCTAGCTGTTTGTGTAGATTGTGGCATAATGCGGTGTTTGTTTATTGCTTTATGTACCGTGCAGTGGGAAGGGGTAGAGTTCCAGCGGGGGTTGCCTTGGGGAGGGAAACACCATTAACGTAATACGTAGGCCTACCATCTTTTTCAGCATTCGTTACAATTGTTAGTATTTGTGCTGGCTGGATCCGCCAATGAAAATGGCCTCATTATAGAACTGCTCTTGGCGGGGTGTACCTACCGGTAGGCCTACTTGTATTTTATTTTCAGTGTTAAATCAAGGCATTTTTTTGTGGTCAAGCCTTGCATATACACTAAACTTTAATATTCCCTTAATTTTCCCCCCCCCCCCCCCCCCAAAGATATTTTTTGGAGTTTAGCAAAAAAAAAAAAACGGGGCTAAACCGGCCACACGTAAATTCTTCACTTTACCCAATTTTGTGTAGGACCTACAACGTCATTCATCATCATTAGTATAGTAGGTATACAATCAGTTTCTAATAAATCTAGACTGATCTTTGTTTGTGTTAAAAATTGTAGGGCTTAATCTTATTCTTACTGTATTTAAATTTATTTCTTATTTTTTTAAATTTACAGCTTAATTACTTATGTGAAGGCCCTTCCTAAAATTAAGAATGACATACTAATGTGATGTCTGAAAAGACAATCAAGAGAGTAGGCCTACATCCATATCCAGTTTATGTATACCTACCTACTTTATCACAAAAAGATTTAAATATCAACAATTGTCTGTGAGCCTAACTGTAGTTTTTTCTGCCGAAATTTCTTTCGCTTTTTTAAAAGAAGCATCCCCAGGTACTCCATAAGGTTGTAAGATGCCTTTGTTCTTTTTTCCTCTTTCTGCTTTTTATCATATAGATACTTTTTACCTTTGTCATTTGACAAGCCCTTTACTTTCCCACACTAGCCAACTTCTTTTCCTCCAATTTTTCTTCTGCTTGTTGCTTTCTTAGTTTTCACCATTCTTTATAATTTTGGCCTTTGTTTTTGGGTGGTTTTTTCACCAAGTTGAATAGCAAGGTTAACTCACAATCTTCTTTCTTCTTGGAATCAAAACCAGACATTCCAAACTTAAAAACCTCAAATCTCACCCTCTTCATGTCGAGTTCTTTGGGTTTCGGTGCAATCTCATCTGGGGCATCAACTTTGCCCTTGACTTTTTTTTGTGTGCTTCATAAACAATAGCCTGATACGCAATTGCTTGTTTCTTCTTTCAGGACGAGCTGCTTTTGTAGGGGTAAAAGAAAGTTCATCAGCCATGGGTTTTTGCATGAAGAAGACCCACGTTTTATGCTCTAAAAATCTGCAATTAAGAAACTGAATTTAGTATAATCTGATCAGTTTCAAAAAATATGCCTTCCCCTTTGGCCTAGTGAAAACTGATAGGGGAGATGGGGGAACGTGAAAACACATTTCTTCATTCATTCCAGTCAAGGGAACATAAGCAAAGGCCGTACGATTTGTGTGAAGAAAGCCAGCAACCTACACAGTTCTCTTCCAAGATACCTCAAATAATAAGAAAACACACGTTGACAAACTAGGAAATTTTATATTTAACACAGACAAAATATTGTTCTTACACTAAATTGGATGAGCATACGCAAATGCAACTATGTGAAAAAAACTTTGTGGCAAAGTTCTCATAAATGGCACTTCCTCTATTTTTATGTCTGTAATGTACCGGTACAATGCGTGGAGGGGTCAAACTAATGGTACAATTTTGAGTAAAAATTTTACCATTTCTGTAATTTTTTTCTGGGAGATTAACAAAAGATAGGCCTAATTGACAATCTATGGCTGTAGGGCTGTCCAAGTAAAATTTCATATATACGTTGGATGCTTGCTGTACGAACAAATAGCTGTTTGCCAACTGTCAATATGTGTCTTACTTCCTCTTAATTAACGGAAAATGGTGGCCAGATGGGACCGAATCGTACGGTATGAGGATAAGCCTATTTGCGATCAAATAAAAAAGGAATTTTTAAAGGAGCATATTGGAGAGAGAAGATTTAAGTGGTTCGGGGCATTGTCAATAAATTAAATTTAAAGGATGGAAAGAGGAAGAGCAAGATTTCCCAGAGAATGATAGAATTGGAAATTTCCAGTTGGAGACCACGAAAAAGATGGCAGGATAATGTGAGGAAAGGGGTGGAATAGCAAGGAGACTGGAATGTGGTGGAAAAGGATGTGGTTTTCAGGAGAAGACTGAGAGCACAAGAATACAAGAATCAACAAGACTGATTCGGAATGACCTTAGAATTTAGGCCTATAGGCCTCGTTGCTACAGGACGGCTCCAAAGTCACTGTTTACAAATTCCTAAGCCAATAACTGATGGACATGTCCAGATCAGAAGTTAAAATACTTCTGCCTATAGCTGGAATCAAACCCTTGTCTTTCTGCAATTGGAAGCAGAGACGCTGAACCAATGAATCACACATTGTAGGTATGTAGGGTAATCCTTGATTAGGCACAACCTTTGTTATCATTTTAAAGAGATTTTCTGAAATCATTAAATAAATAATAGAAATATTAAAGGTTTTGTAGGGTTTTTGGTTTTGTATTTTGGGAGTATATTACCCCCTAGGCCTAAGTGAAAAAATGATGATTTTATTTTGGACCCTCCAACCGAAGAAGTTCGGGGAGAACATCTGAATTATGTCGAGATTTGATATTCATACAGAAAATGGATTTGTTATTAATAACCAATGAAATGGTCATTGAAACTAACTTTATTAGAAGTGTAGGTTACGCTTCAAGGTGAGATTTCGATTTGCAAAATCTAGTCTATTTTTGAGGGCATGCAAACCATCAACACTTGGCCTATTTATGTAAAAAAAATACAAATTGTGCAATGCCATTTTAACAGGTGGGGTTTTAAAAACACATCTAGGCTACTTCATTCGTTAAATAAACTATAATAAACAAAAACCTGCATGCGGCCTCAGCTTGCTGGCCATCTCCACTGATGATCCACTGTGTTGTTCAGGTAGCACCAACGTTCTGACATAAAAAGTAAACATATTCCGGCTGCTTCTACTAACTGTTGATGTTTTCATTTCTAGTACTTTTTGTGTTCGAGTGTTGTGAACATAACAACAATACCCACGGAAACAGCTGACGAGTCTAAACCTTTCACTGCGGTGTCTGCCAATTATTTTTGTTTTTCCCCCCTTTTGAGTCACTAACTTGAATAACTTTGGTGTCAAGTTACGGCGTATTGTAAAACAGCAAGTAGTGGTACCTATTCTCAAAGAGAATTTCATTAGTCGTAATGTCGTGGAAACTATCAGCTTCTAGGCACAGGGACCCTTCACACATGTCTACACAGGTCATATTGCAGGTCTGTTTTCTCCATATTATTCGCCTATAGTTAGGCCTAGTAGTATAGTTTGGCCATAGGCTGTCTGTTCCTGTCATTGTACAAGATTGTAGGCCTAGGCTAGTTCTGGATTTAAGCTAGAGTCCAAGATTCGTTAACAGTGTAGTCGAGCGGGACGTGTATTATAGCGGCTAATGACTCCACTACAAAACCTTTAACGTCGCTGTTTTAAATCATAATGTACCTTTCCTAAAAAAACCGTTAACGTCGCTATTGAAGCTGAAAAGTACTTTTCGTTGAAAAGTCCTGTTATATCCTATTTAAAAAATAAGTGACGTTAAGGTTGTGACTTTCACCCTCCTTCTAGTCTCCTACCACCTTACTCCCTAAAACGCCCCCCCCGTGGGGCGTTTTACCCTTTAAAAACACTTTTTTTTCCGCCCCCCCCCATTTTATTAAGTCACGTCGAACCTTTTACCGTGACACCACCATTGCCCGACGGACCCGACCAAGCGCCAGAGTGTGATTCACTCGTGATCTCACCAATTGGGCACACTTTGTGTCGGGGGTGGTGTTGAGGTGAAGGTTCACCCCGTCCTAACTCTATGCCTGACTCGCCAACCTGGCCCTAATGCTTCAGCTCGCGGAGAGATGAGACTAGACATGAACCGAGAGACACAAAGGGCAATAGATAAACACCACAACGCAACACAACAACCAAAAACACAACAACCAGAGTATACCGCCAGTGCAACCCAGCACGGTCCGTACGACTACCCACCTGGGGGTAGAGAACCCACCTTATCAGGCACACTATGCTGACCAACGCGTCGCTGGCCCACTCCAAGCTTCGTTCAGGGGCCCCGAGGCAACTGGCTGCTAAAATTAGGCGTCAACCACCGAGAGCGGCGTGGCGTGGACTGAGGGTCCTTGCAAAGACACTAACGCTATGAGATTGAGGAAAGTAGGCGGCAAACAATGCAATTATGAAGTGAAAAGCTGTGGTACTTTTATAGTGACTTTACATGGCTCAAAACATGATTTAAATTACAACCCTGAAGTAGGTTTCAAGTAGGTAATGATCCGGATTCCGACTTAGGCAAAAGAAAAATACATACATGAGATAACCAGGGTTCAATAAGGTACAAAACGTAAACACCAAAGCTCTACTCATCCAGTCTCTCTGTCTCACTACAATCCCAATCTGTTCCTTGGTCTTGAGTGAAGAGGGGGGGGAAACAGATGTGGTCGCAAGCGTCGACGCGCTTTCACTGCGCCGTAGAGTAGGCCTAGCCTACGGGAACGGCGTCCAGCTCGGCGGCACCCGTACCTGGCGTCCTACTGCTTCCTTCTCGGCTATCGCCCCGAATGTTTAAATCTGCTTACACAGCCCAGATGTTCTCTTAAGAGGGAGAGGTGCCCTTGGTCTTGCATCGTGGTGGTTTACTCACCACGTGGTCTTATACTTTATTGGCACTAGCACGTGCACCCCCTCATCTCACAACCGTTCAAAGCCAATCCGAAGATGGACTATAAACTTGATTTGATCTCATGCTCCAACGCAACTCTGTAGTGTGTTTAAGAAAATTACCGTGCCACTCGCCGGTCGTTCATTGTTAGACGTAACTGTTGTCGGTTCACCCTTTACATAGGGTACAAGCCAAAAACGCGTCGTAATTCGTGTCCGTGAATAATTTTTTTTCAATAAATGATTAAAGAGGTTAGAACAAGACCAACTCCCTAGGCCCCTAGTCGGCCACTCCGTGTAGACGGAGGCTCCACGACCATGATGGCCTCTCATGCAGGGTGGACACCACGCTGGCACCCACGTGCACCCTCCTGACTTCAGACCGTTTACCGGTTCCAAAGCGTGACCCACATGTGATCGAGGTGGTTGCTTCCTGCACCCTCAGGCCTCGTCCGAGGTTTCACTGTTCGGACCTCGGCCATCCGGTCACGTGTGTCTCTTCTGTACACTGCCCATTGGTCAGAGGAGCCTTCTTGATTCAAACTTCCGCGGTCCGTTCCTGGGTTCCGATTCGTACGAGCTACAAAGCTTTCCGCGAAAATACAACATTTCCGTTGGTTTTAGTCACCATACGTTTGACCATTTATGCTTGCCGCATGTCACAACACCTGCGCAGCTGCCAGTCGAAAGTTGAAGCCGAACGCCACTTTTCCAGGACTTTCCATATTTAACATGGGGTAGACGTCACTTCTAGGCCACTCTGGTAAACCCGAAACCAAAAACATGAGCCTCGGCTCCACAACTTCACATTCCACACTTTCAACCCCAAGGTTGGCCTTTGCATGCCTAGATGCAGATTCACACTGGCTTGAACAAGTTAGAAAATATGACTTAAGGCCTTGGAAAATATTGAAAGTCCCACATGATATGAAATACATAGATAGATTTAAAACAGTGAAAAATATAAAAATACAAGGGGTAGGGCTGTAACGTTACAAGGTATTGTAGGTGGAGTATTAGCCATACCCACGTCCGCTCTACGACACTTTTACCAAAGATTATTGGGTAGGCCTAATTGGCCCTCTGAGTTATACCGGACCTGCCCGAAAAGGAGTTAAGCATCATTCACAATCAGTTCTAAGTCGTAAGGCGCAAGGCCTAAGGCGTAATAATTTGTATTGCCGAGTATGTATTTCAATCAGAACGTTCACAACACGTCCCAAGTCGCAAGGCGTATGGTTTATGTCGTAACGAATTGCCCAAATCCAATTCTTACGACGGTTTCTTACGACGAGCCAATCACGAACAAGGAAACTCCACAGCTGACTGTACGCGCATGCGCAATACACAGGAGCAATGAAAAATGGTATGGTTGATGTAAACGCCTAGCATTTCTTACGACTTACGCCTTACGCCTTAGACCTTGCGCCTTACGACTTAGAACTGATTGTGAATGATACTTAAATAGGAGGTTAAGCCTAGGACTTATTTGTGACCACCACAGCACCCTCACTCCATGCTACACCGGGGGAACTTCTTCGGGGGGGGGGGGGGGGTCCAACTTTTCAACACTTGTTTTTTTCAATGAAAACATACGCACCCGAAATCCTTTTTGTTACAAAACTACTTAGTATGTTAGGTTGTCGACCTTTCCGCCTAGTTACCTGCCGCGCTAGTTCTAGGATATTTTTTATAAGAGCGCACCCGAAATCCTTTCCATTACACTTAGGCCTACTACGTTTACATGCAGGTTTGAAAACAATTTCAAAACGTTTTGAGTTTTCAAAACTGCATGTAACTCTCCGAAAGTGGGTTTGGATTGGTTCAAGTCAATCCTGTTCGCTCGTAGGGTTGACTTGGAAACTATTTTTGAAAACTGTCATGTATACACCAGGCTGCAACCAAAACGCTCGTTGCATTGCAATTTGAGGTTATGTTTGCTAAAAGCAAGTTAAGAACGTGATCTTGGTGTCTGAATTAGGCCTATGTTCTAAATGTTACGCAAAATGTTTTTGATCATCTAACGAAGTTGTACCTACTTATGTTAGGCCTCCTGTACGCAATATTTTTTTTTTTTTTCATTAGAAAACATTGGAATTTGTTTAATACATTGTGCTGTCTACCGGGAAATAAGTGAACTAAATAATAGTTTTGAGATCGTTTTCAGATCTGTATCATGTAAACGCATCATCGTTTTGACTTGACCCAAGTCAAAACTTTTTCAAAACTGCATGTAAGGCCTAGGCCTAAACGTAGTAATAGTATAAAAGTTGGACCCCCCTAGCTGAAGAAGTAGGCCTACCACACTGGGCAGTTCCTGGTCTGAGTTCTTTTATACTCTTGGCAAGATTGTGGTTGGTCTATTTTGTATCCATTGGTCTCCAGACATTATCGCCGGAGACAATTCCACCATCTTTGCCAATATTTGCGTCCGCAAACTTTACTGACGCAAGTCTTTGAGCATGAGGGGGTACCATATGTCTATTCATGATCAACAATGTCTACTCTAGTTCAAAATGAACTGAAACAATGAGACAGCACAAAATTAATGTAGGCTTGGCTTGTATGCAGCCATAATTGTGTGATGAGGTTCAGGATGCTAACACCAGTTGGCTGTTAAGTTTGAAATCTTATATTGTTAAATCCAAGATCTTGTTTGTATCTTGTTTCTAACAAAGTTCTTGACAAGATATTGACAAGAAACAATTTCTTGGCTAGATCTTGACAAGGTCTTGTACAATCCAAGATCTTGTCAAGACATTGACAATATCTTGTTTTTTTATCCAAGATACTCACAAGATCTTTTAAAGATCTTGTTTCAAATCAAGTTCTTACCACAAACAAGTTCTTGACAAGATTTTTCAGCAGGGAATGCACACCTAAAATATATAAGAGACAGGGCTGCTAATTCTACACAATTGGGAGTTTAGGACTCTCATTTGGTATCGGTACCGGTGATTAAATTCGTGTATTTGCTATTTCTTTCTAATACCGGTACTCACATTGGTCCCCGACTCTTGATCACAAAATGTTGTAATCTTTTCTCACTTAGCTACAAAACTTGCTCTGCTACAATTACTATTCATAACTACATTTCTTATTAATAACATTTAGGCCCTACCTGTTCTATTAAAGGTTATTTTTAAATATTTCTTATTAGGCCTAGGTAACCTGCACTTCTACGATTTCACTACCGGTACCTACATTTAAAGATAGAATGCCACACAGGTTATCTTTACTCAACTTTTAAAACACTAGTCACACAGACTAGACTTTTCCTCTCCCCATCTTCATTTTAATTCTACACAATGTCTTTTTCCAATCTTGCCAACCAACATGTCATATAAAACTTTTAAAAACTAAAATAGTAGCTATATTTCTTCCTCACTAAATATCTAACAAATGCTCCTTTATTTTTTGCAGTTGGTTTAATTGGGAGAGGAAAGAAAACTTTGAAAATGTACTGGATGGCCTCAAAACAATATACAAATCCAAACTTTTGCCGTTGGAGGAAACTTATTTATTCCACGACTTCCACTCTCCAAAGCTTAACGATGCTGACTTCGAGGCCAAACCTCTAATTTTACTAATGGGTCAATACTCTACAGGAAAAACAACTCTCATAAAGTACATCCTAGAAAGTGACTTTCCTGGAATTCGTATCGGACCAGAACCAACAACCGATCGCTTCATAGCCGTTATGCATGGCGAAAGGGAAGGGATCATACCAGGAAATGCATTAGTAGTAGACCCTGATAAGCAATTTAGACCGTTGTCGAAATACGGCAATGCATTTCTTAACCGATTTCAATGCTCCATGGTACCGTCTCCAGTTTTGAAATCGATATCCATTATTGACACTCCGGGAATCTTATCCGGGGAGAAGCAACGCATTGACCGCGGCTATGATTTTACTGGAGTTTTGGAGTGGTTTGCCGAGAGGGTGGATCGGATTATTCTCCTGTTTGACGCTCACAAGCTTGATATCTCGGACGAGTTCCGTAGATCTATCGCAGCTCTTCAGGGACACGACGAGAAGATCCGGATAGTGTTGAACAAAGCAGATGGGGTGGACCATCAACAGCTAATGAGAGTATACGGCGCGCTAATGTGGTCGCTGGGGAAAATTCTTCACACTCCTGAAGTTGCCAGAGTCTACATTGGGTCATTCTGGGATCAGCCACTCAGATATGATTTTAATAGAAGGTAAGGGTATGCCAATAAGATGATAGTCTTGATTTTATTTATTTAAAAAAATTGAAAAAATGGAGTTTGCACTGTGCACATGGTCTTGAGAGTATTTACCAGACATTCAACTAAAACAACAAAACAATTGCCTATATGCATGAACTTACATAGGCCTAAATGTAGGCCTAATGTTTCTTCATAATTATTACCTGAACTGTGATATCACTTCCACATGTGGACAAACTGGGTTCACACACAACCAGATGTTGATCATTGCTGAATGTACGTTGAACCAAGCTAATTGACTACGGCAAAACGGAGCTTTGGAATAGACCACGAATTGCATTTGTTTCAGATTATTTGAAGACGAAGAACAGGACTTGTTTCGAGACATCGAGTCCTTGCCGAGAAATGCAGCTCTCAGGAAGCTCAACGATTTGAGCAAACGCGCACGTTTAGCTAAGGTGAATCCACAAATGTAGTATTGGTAGCTTAGGTTGTGGAACAAATCAGAATCACAATCAGTGATATCCCCATAGAGATAAATATGGGGAGGCCAGATAGCCATTGGCTCATACGGTTGACGAATAGACTATTTCAGAATAAACTGCGCATGCATTCTCCGTTGCAAAGCATTATGGGAAAAAGAGCACATGCTACATGCTAAATGTCATATGCTTGGGATTGTGGCGAACTGCACTGACTGTGTTGGAAACGCAGAACTCCACACACCCAAACATGTAATTTAGCGTGTTAATACCCTTTCTCCCGTAATGCATTGCGCGTGCGATATAGAGGGTGCTGGTGATTTTGAAAATCGTCTATTGGTTCGAAAGTGCTGACTCCAAGCTACGTGGGTTTGAATCCTCAACTCCGTTCCAACTCCTTAGGCCTGGTAAAAATTTGGGTTAATATTCCGTAGAGCGGAGCAGTATTTTCCCGCGTAATTTAGCAATAGGGAACCTAAGTTTTGAAGGCGGGAAGGAAATTGGTTCTCTCTGGTCTCAGCGCCCATAAGAATTTGCATGGTACGAAAATGTAACTCGCCGTATCTTTTGACTCGCGCAAAAGAAATCTAAACCAATAACATCACAAGATGCATAATTTTGTAAAGAGATGATGGCATTCTACTTTGCTCGATGACGCTTCCTAAATTCAAACTATTATGAGTTAAATGGACTCATGTTTGCGCGCTGTCGCAAATGTACTCTGACTGAGCGGCAACCTAAGCGAGATGCAGCCACGATGTGTGCAGCTGTGGCATCCTCGCATACCACGCGCCTGTCCATGGTTGCTAAATGTACTTCGCATTCAAGATTTTGTTGGCACATTAAGGGATTTTTCTTTAGTAAGTATAATCTAGTACAACCCAGTGACCTCACAGTAGCCACAAAGCAAGTCGGATACCAAAATATGTTATGCTGATGCCACGGACAAAATGATTTTACGTGCTTTTTCATGAGCAGTTTGGAAAGTTTGGCAACAGTGTAAATGTAGAGTTCACTTCAACTCAAAACAAATGTCATTAATATTTGTGATAGAGCAGAGTTATGTATATCCACGCAAAGAGGAAAGATCATAGTTTCTTACAGTATGAATATAATTCCGGTCCGTGGTCGGGTTCTCGCGCTATCGCTTACGAAACATTTAGCACGGATTAATCGCCTATACCACACTGACCGGAGAGAACCGGGCAACGCCCACTTAGGTTCCCTATAGTGCCAAATGTTGTAAACCAAGTTACTCTGAATACTGATTTCTTTACAACTGAATTCAATTGATAGATCCTACTCCATGTGTTTGTTTGTTGAACACAAGCTGAACCACTGAACCAATTGCATTGAAATTTTAAACAAATATTACAGCTAAATCATGATTCAAACCTATGAGAAATAATAAACATAAAAAAAAACATTTAATTTTCAGACAATGGCGTTTGTTTCTAAATGAAATATTTTTTATCAAATCTTCAGACAGGCTTATATGACAGTGACAAAGGTGTATTAAATCTCCACGAGCAAGGTTCCCCAAAACTCTGCTAAGAGATTGAGTAGACCTTACAATCTTACCTCTAAAAACCTATATCCCTCCGTCTGTTTTAGATGCATGCATATATCATTGCAATGCTTCGAGAAGAGATGCCGGCACTTCTAGGCAGGAGCAAACGAAGACTCGAACTGATAGATAACTTGGATGCCATCTACAACAAACTTCAGAGCAAGTATCTGATATCACCAGGCGATCTACCAGACCTCAAGCGAATGCAAGAATCGCTAAGTCACCATGATTTTGGGACGTTCTCTTCACTGAAAGCGAACTTGATTGACGATGTTGACAAGATGCTGGCGGTTGACATCTCCCGCCTGATGGCAATGGTCCCGATCGAAAACCAAACTGATGAGGGCACTCAAATCAGAGGTGTGTGACGTGTCTCTTTCTAGGCCTATCTGTTACTTACCATTTTTTAAATTCAAATTTGCTTTTACTAGGAAAACGCTAAAGTCCCGCCGCGTTGATGGATGAGCGTTTTTGTAAGTTTTTAGTTTGCGTGGGACCACTTTTCCTTTGCAAGTGCTTTGTGAAAGCATTGTAGGTGATTGTTGTCATGTTTCAATTGTTACTTCTTAATATTGTTATTATAAACCTCAAAAAACTCATATTAAAACCTTTATTCTATGGATTCTGGCTAACTTTTTCAACTTTTTCTTTCAAAAAGCAATACATAACCATGACCTTAATGTCCATGTGAAATATGAACGTTGTAGCCCCACCCGTTTGGTCAGAATCGGCCCCAACGTCACGAAAATATCGCACAAAAAATCGTAAATGTACGTTTATTTGATGGATTCTGGTAAACTTTTTCAACTTTTTTTTCACAAGGTACTACATCACCATAACCTTAATGTCCATGTAAAATATGAACTTTGTAGCCCCACCCGTTTGGTCAGAATCGGCCCAAATGTCACGAAAATATCGCACTAAAAATCGTAAAAGTGCGATATTCATGAGAAATATTTCTTCGATTGTACCCAAAAACGTGGCACGTCTAAGTTCAGAGATTTCGAAGGTTCTTTTCAATTTTCATCAAGATCACTTATGCCGTTTGCCCGGAATCGTGCGAACAGACAAAAAAAAAAAAAAAAAACATTGGAGCTAAAGTTTTAGAGGGGTCAGTGAAATTGAAGTTTTCGCTTCCTCATCCAATAAATAAACAAGATTATTGGAAAAGTTGAGTAGGCCTAGAAGATGTAGGCTCGTCAGATGGGTAAGAACTAAGAATGTGTAATTAAGAATTCCAAATGCCAGGATGTCTGCTAGGTGAAAGTACAAATTTGGATTCCATTTCCAAAATGTTCCATAACCTAGCAACTTTTTATTTTGTTTGCGTTTACGACCTATGAAAGCATTATATTATTTCTCAATTTGGTTAATCGGGAAACACTCCCGTAGGTGTAATTGTTTTCATTTAACTGGACTTTTTTAATTTCTGGATTGAAAAAATAAAAGCATTATATTATGTAATCTTCAAACAAGATTGAAGACAATCTGACATGACTTATCTACTAGGGAAACGCCAAAGTCGTTGTTAGACGAGTGAGGGTACGTGTGTTGAGTACCCGGGAACATTTGCATTTAAGTTAGATAATTATATTGTGGTATAAATAATAGTGTTTTTAAGTTTAGTTTGTATAAGGGCACGTCAACTGTAAGGCCATAATGCGCCACTCTAGCCTATGATAGGCTAGGGAGGCCTATAGGTAAGGGGGAAGAAAAGTAATGTTAGCGGGTACTCAACACATGGCTCACTCACTCGTCTAACAACGACTTTGGCGTTTCCCTAGTATAATCTTTACACAAACATTTGTGGTCACAGACCCTTGTTGAACAGATAGGCTACACCCCAGGCTAAATGGAACGGCCGGTGTATGACCCCTATAACAGGTACTTCCTCCAGCGTCAATATATGAAAAATTAAAGACGATTAAATAAAAATAAATAAATAAATAAATTTTATTTAGAGTCTACCCACTCAGTTATATAACTGATTTTCAGTGGGGGACTTTAAATCAAAGCGACCAAGCCAACCCTGCAGGCCCCGACGCAATCGACGAGTGAGCGATAACCAACCAAAGATCGATATTTTTAATAGGAAATATAGCAATCAGTGGTATGGACAGTGCGAACACCCGCGAATCAACGCCAGAATCAACAAGGCCGATTCAGAACAACTCTGAAATTTATTATGTGCTTCGTTGCTAGGACGGCTCCAAAGTCACCGTTTACAAACTCCTAAGACTCCGTCTGGGCCCGGGGTAGAATTGGCCCAGAGCATGGCTCTGCTAATCGTAAAAGGCGATTCAAGAGAAAAAGTCCAACTCGCAAACATCAGCCAATAAGAGGGAAGTATATTATACTCCCCAAAACTAGAGGCGAGCTCTGGCAATCGTCGTCGGGGACACCTCCCCCTTCCCTTGACGACCTCCCCGACGACGGTGACAATGACACAACGAACGATGACAAAGACAATGACGACCACGACGTGAGAAATCCCCCTTCCTCCCCTTTCCCGTGGCTGGTTCTGACCAGCATGGGCCCCTCTTCCCCATCCCCTAGGCTAGAGTGGTGCATTATGACCTAACGGTTGACGCGTCCTTAATCAACCCCCCCCCCCCACCCCCCAAAAAAGAGATTTAGGCCTAGGCGAACAGAGAAAGTGGTTTGAAGTTTTTTGGTTTGAGGGTGCGTCAACCGTTTATGTTGTCGTTGTCGCCGTCTTTGTTATAAAAAAAAAGGCTGTCCTCCGCTAGGTCAAAAAGCGCCACTCTTGCCTAGAGGATATAGGGAGGAAAATCCCATGCTGGTGCTGTTCAGAAATAGCCACGGGTAAAGGTGAAAGAAAAGGGAGGGTCCTCTCGTCGTGGTCGTCAGAGAATATGGGGGGTCCCCGACGACGACTGCCAGAGCTCTTATTCTAGTTTCGGGAACTAATATACTTCCCTTCTTACCAGCTGATGTTTGCGAGATAAAATACGTCTCTTTTCTCGCCTTTAACGATTAGTATACAGAGCCATGTTCTTGGCTAAAGGTTCTAATATGCACAGCTTAGGTAAACGGAAGCGTACTCCTAGACTTCCTTGCATAGGTTAGAATAAAGTAGGCTAGTTTATGAATTATATTGTATAAGTCAAATTACATGACAGAAGCCAAAGCCATGGATAACAAAAAACAAAAACAAAATTCTAAACATCGACTTGCCCTCATAGATACTACTGATCGCGAACTTTCACAGGCTGTGTTCTATTTTACTAATGAGTATTTTAAACATTTGCAATCTAGATTCAAATTTTTCAAATTTTTATTTCTTGTCAGCTTAAATTGCAACGGATATTGCTCATTTTGTTAGCAGTTCTAAGTTACATGGTCACGGATGTCTGTTTAAAATTTCAGCTCAATCTATTTGGCCGTTCGGCCGTATGAGCCCGGACAAACAGACATTTAACAGACAATGCTCACGGCCAAGGCCCGATCGAGTATAGCGTTAGGAAAGACTTACGTTCGCTACGCTCACTAGTATAATTATAATAATGTTGCAGCAAGGAGTTTACCGTACTTGACGATAGAAAAATATACACTTTGGCCGTCACATTAGTAGACAACTGCAGGCCTCTACAAACTACTATAACATTTCTTCATAGCCTGCACGACATGGACATCCCAAATCTTTTTAATCTTTCAAATGTTGCTTTTAGTTTTAGTTAAGGTTTTAAAGAGAAACTTAGTTATGTCTATGCATGTGATAATTAAAATGGTATGTTTTGGTTCAGGTGGAGCCTTTGTTGGTGTGGGCGACGTAGTAAGTCCATTCGGCTACAAGTTGGGCGAGGGAATTGACGCTGGCTCCGGCGAACAGCAGTGGGTCGTAGAGAAGAAGAGGGTGGACTCGGACGCAATCTTCGACAAACTCGACCCGGTCAAAGGCAAAATAACGCGGACGTCGGCGAAAGAGGAGATGGTCAAGTCGAAGTTGCCGAACTCCATCCTGGGGAAGATCTGGATCCTGTCAGACGTCGATCAGGACGGACTTCTGGACAAGGACGAGTTCGCTCTGGCGATGTATCTCATCGCGATCAAACTCAACGGCCACGATCTGCCGTCGCTCCTACCCTCTCACCTCGTGCCCCCGTCCAAGCGAACAAGGTCCGAAACAAAAGTGGAGCCATTAAGTTGATAAGAGCCTTCGTCATTGTCAAGGTACCGTATTACTAGAAAATAAAATTGATTGAAACAGAGAATGTACAGTATTTCATGTAGATCTCCGTGAGCACTCTAACTTCTAAGGCATGCGCTGAGCCATCTGTAACTAGGACCTACTAGTATTATACGTACGGTTTGCTATGTAAATACCTACTACTTCATATTTTTTTTTTAAACCTACCAGGTCTTTTTATTTATCACATTCAAAGTTACCTGCTACACTGGTACTATATGCATGCAACTAGTGAACCAAGTTCTAAAAAGCGAAACAGGAAGTTGGCACAGAGATCTCCCATGAGCTCTAACTATAGACACTCGGATACAGCTCACAAACATAAATTTAATTTACAAAATATGAATTACCGTACATACCAATATTGTAGATAAATAGCCTACTGTGTACATTATCACAGTAGTTGCCCGCCAAGGCCTCACGTAAAGCGTAGGGGAAGGGATGGCATTAGTGCGCCACTAGCTTGTGAGTTGAGAGTTTGATCTGCTATAGACGATTGGTGCTATACTTAGCCTATAGTTACATATTGGCATTGCCAATACGCAATCCACGGTACATGATTTTAAATACTGGATGAAAGATTCTTTCTGGACCCTACATGAGCACATAGGTGACAGTGAAATGCACACCACTAAATTGCATAGATAATAGATATAGATTAAGACTGTTGGATGAGCTTGAGCAAACCAGGCTTTGACGTAGAATGCAGAGATATGGTCTGGATCACTTGTATTGTAAGCTCTATCGTTTTGTCGTATCGGGTTGTTGAAGTTTGAATTTTATTAGGTTTAAGGGCTCGTCAACCGTTAGGTCATATTGCGCCTCCTCCTGTGATAATGTAGGGTAACTTTTTTTACGGGAGGAACGTAAGGGGTGATGCGGGGGGTACTCGGGGTCAAAACCAGCCTCAAGCAAGGGGAGGGTATGGGGTAGGTGGCCGGGGACAAGGGGCGAGGACTTAAACCGGGGGCGGGGGACGGCCTGTGACGAAATAAGGCCGGGCGCAGGCAAAGAACAGAGGGGATGGGGAGGGCAGAGTTTGGGGGTTCCCCCACATCATGGTCGTCTTCGTGTGTCATTGTCGTCGTCATCGGGGAGGTAGTCAAAGGAAAGAGGCAATTTAACTGATGACCACCAGAGTTCTCCTCTAGATTTGGGGAGTAATATACGGGTATACGGGTATGGTACTACCCTTCTTACTAGCTGATGTTTGTGCTGGTGGACTTTTTCTCTTGAATTACCTTTTACAATTTGCAGGGCCATTTCTACCCCAGGCCCAGACGGTAGATTATCGAGTTGTGGTTTGCACCAAAATGTTAAAGAAGAATGTGTGTACTGCACATTCGGAGCTCATCATTCAAATAGTGCTTACGGTAGTACTTTTTGCAGTAACGGACAGTTAATTAATACCTATGTCGCCAAACGTGCAATTTGTAGTAATTTACCAAGCTTAGGCCTATATTGACAACAATTATTATTTAAACTCTTGTAATGTGCTCTGATTGTGTATTCTGCTCATCCTTTATAAACATTAAAAAAATGTACTCTAGGTCAAAAACTCAAAAAGTGCTCCTGAATGTATAAGTGAAATCAACTGGATTTGCCAATCAAGTGAACTTTTAAATGGACATTTAACGAGGTAAATAAAGTTGACCTACGCTTAAACAACCGTCTTAATGTCTCTTTAGGTTTTAGTGTATTCTAAAATTCCTTACATGACGCATCAGATCACAATGTTATTAAAATATTAAATACAGCACAGGGGCACATGAATTGAAATAATAATGTAATTAAATTAATCAAACTTACAAATTGATATAGGCCTCCCCTTTAGGTTAACGGTTAACTAACAGTCTTGTTAGGCCTACGCATTTATCTTGCCCTAGGTATATCTCTATCACTGACAATCACACTTCTAGTTATCACATTTAATAATAAATATTATAATAATTGCTATTATACACGGTGTCAGTTTGTAACACCAACAGAAGCGTAAATAGAATTGAAAATAAAAGGAACGGATAATAAATTAGTTTAGGGAGTTTATTTTTGTTCTCTTGTTGGTAGTGTTCATTTCAAATTCACCACACTATTGCTGCCAAGCTCAATGCCAGTGTTTGGGTGATCATGTATTTACGTAATGTAATGTTACACAATTCTCTCATGACTTAAAATCTTCCAGATAATCAAAGTCAAAATAAGTTATTTTCATTTTCGGAATAAGTTTTAATGCTGCACATTGTTGTTATATGTTGTTATTTTGTAACCAGTGGCCACAGTGCAAAGATAGCCGGAAGGCGACAGTGCTGCGTTCCCTCGGCCGTCGTGGCATTCTTAACTGAAACCTTCTATACTAGGCCCCTTCGAGTACCTAGTGTTGATGGATGAGCATTTTTGTTTATTTAACATTCTCTTTCTATCCTTTTATTGCGGTTTGTCATTGTTAACATGTTAGGGTGACAATGGGTACCAGTTACTTGCTCGGTACCCCCGCGTACGGTTCCAATTTTGCATAACCCATTAATTACCCATTTGGTTTCTTTGTCCAAGGTGGAATTTGTCCATTATCAATACAGGCGACAAAGTGCGAGCCCTTTTAAGTGTCTTCTAAGCTAAAAGGTTTCACAGGTTCCCAAAAATTTCATCAAGATCAGAGAAGCCGTTTGTGCCATTGAAAGCAAAGTATCAGACAAAAAAAGTACAACATTTATGAGAGATAGGCCTACTTCTTCCATTGTAGGGCCTACCAAACAGCATAGCAGGTCAAATTCAAAATTTAGAGTTTTTAAAGGTCCCCTCAAAATTTCATTAAAATTGTATCAGCTGTTTACCAGGCAGAGAGCAAACAAAGAAACAAAAAACTTTTTTTAAACACGCAAGCTATTTTTATCAGGGTAGTAAAACTGATGCCTGCTATGCTCATTCAACAACACATTAAACATTTTGGACAAAGTTGTATTCATAGCAGATATTGTGCTGCTACCTGCAGTATATAACCGTGGTGAATGCGCCTCATTCAAATGTTGGTCCGCTGAGGTTCGGGTCACTACATGATATTGATATTTAATTTTGAACACCGTGGTACACTGCAATAGGGAAGTCTCCTCAGTCGTAGATATTAGCGCTGGTGTACAGAATCAGTAGATATTCACTTAAAAACACCATTGCCGTAGTTTATAACACTAAAAAAAAAAGTAAGTAATAAGTAAAAACTGTCTATTCCACAGAGGTACAAAGTCTTACGTTTACTCCCTCCTGCGCTTTTATTGTGAAAAGACGTGTGACGTCATATCTCAGTAGACAGCGTTGTTTATGAATGAAATTTACCACGGTCTTCTAGATCACGGAGCTAAATTCACCTCTCGGACGTTCACCAGCTCGTGTTTAAACAATAGTTCATTGTTGACATTTTCTTTATTAATGTTATCATAAAACCATTAATTGTTATAAATGTTTTCACAAATATGCAAATGTTAGGTATATCTAAATTACAAATTATTGTTTATTAGTATTTTTTAATCACATTAGAAACATATTTCATTCTTAAAAGGCTTCTAAGTAAGATAATCAGCAAAAATGATTTTTTTTTCAATGACCACACGGTGATTGGTTGTACGGTTATGACATATTGCCCTGTTTTTCCCACCATTATTACGTGTAAAACTTTAAGCTCACTTTTATGACTGAAAATGTTTTATAAATAAAAAAAATTTGATATTATGTAATCAGGAACTGGCCCTGAATACAGTAGAATAATAAAAAAAGTTGTGAGACTTCCCTATATCAAGACTTACCACCAACTCTAGGCCTTCAACAAGAATGTTGAATCCACACTAACTGCTTAGCCTTAGAGAATGATGATGAACTTATTGT
>JAMZAV010008526.1:0-46855 GCA_024449915.1 Sweltsa coloradensis
AACACTATTTGGTGATGGGGATTTACTAAATCATTGGATCATATTTTGGTGGATATTATGTGGATATCAATTAAATACTATTTGGACAGAAAAATTTTGGTTGCTTTTTATGGATGTCAACTGGATAAATTTGATGACTTTCTTCAGTGGATATTATGTAGATACCATCTAGATACTATTTGGATGTAATTCTTTTGGGTGGATATTATGGAAAAACTAAGTATCATTTGGATGGGCCATAATTTTGGGGATATTATGTGGATATTAACAAAATATCATTTGGATGGCATAATTTTGGGAGGATATTATGTGGATATCAACTAAATACTATTTGGATGCAAAATTTAGGTTGCTGTTAAATGGATATTATCTGGATAATATTTGGATGGCATTTATTTTAAGTGGATATAATGTGGATACCATCTAGACACTAATGGATGTAATTCTTTTTGGGTGGATATTATGTGGATATGAACTAAATACTATTTGGACAGCAATTTTTGGTGGTTGTTAAATGGATATCAATGGGATAATATTTGGATGGACAATTCTTTTAAGTGGATATTATGTGGATACCATCTAGACACTATTTGGATGAAATTCTTGTGGGTGGGATATTATATGGATATCAAACTTTATGAAAAAGGTCCAAGGCTCTCATAGCTTTTTTTATGTGTATATCTATGATATTGGTAAAATGACATGCAAATTTATTCAATTAATCTAATAACCTTATTAATATTCATCGAATCAAACATGTTTATATCACTGATGCATCTCTATATCATCAGTAATCATAATGATTCATTGTAATTACGAATATGAACTCGTAATTAGCAATAAATTAATGATTAGCTAATCAAGCTAATTAAGCCATTTACAGTCTGATTTTCAATTAGTAAAGTACATCAATACATGAAGACAGGTAAAATAAGATGAATGTTTTTAGTTCAAGTCATTTCATTGAGTATTAAGGGAGTAATTAATGTTTGAAGTTCATTAATATTGTCAACATAGTGTATTTTTGAACTTACCATCTAAATCATCCGCATGAAAGCTTTCAGTATTTCTGCAGCCCGATTTTTCGATTTGTTCTCGAAGCCTGCAGATACTAAGAATTCTAACATTGATTGGTTTCGGGGAAATAGAATAGCATCACTCTAAGAGAAGTCGAGCTTCTAGGCCAAGGGAGGCGAGGGGCGAGATTTTTACCTTGAAACTAGTTTGGTCATACGATAGCCGTGACGTATAAACACGTGATCTGGTAGGTGGGGTGAAGTCTTTAAAGGGGAAAACCCTCCGAGATGGATAGGCAGGAGAAGTGAGTGGGGGAGTGTTGTGAGAGGTGTCGGTGGTGTCGTGGCGCGCACTGCGCGGGTACGATTAATTAGCAGATTTAGTTTGGGCGGAGGACCTACCTGCCGACTGGTCAGGATGGTGTCGACTTAGGCTTTGTTTTTGGCTTCCTGTGCCTCGTAGGAAGTAATGTTTGTGAGTGCGGGTGAAAGTGAAAAGTGATTTTTCTTTCTTTTAAATTCGTTTGAAGGCTTTTGTATTCGTATCTTTGATTTATTTCACCGAATTATACACTAAATATCACATCATTAATTAATTCTCCGAGTGTAATTCGTCAATCGTCGTTTGGAACAGTTAAGTGATACATCAAATATCACATCACTAATTAATTCGCCGAGTGTAATTTGTCAATCAATCTTTTGGAACAGTTTAGTGATACACTAGATATCACAAGTAGTTAATTAATTAACTGAGTGCATTTCATCAATCAAACATTTCAAAATCACGGATCGGAAAATCTTCGGAAGGGTTCGTGTGCTAAACAGTGAAACTGAACGGTAGTCGAGCATCCGACGGGGGCGCGCATCTGGTTTTTCCCCCACTCATGACGAACCAGCTGTGAATAGCCGGCGACAAATGGTCATCTTTCTACAGCTGAGTAAACGGAGCTAGGAGAATCGAACTCGCGACCGTTCATGCGCAGTAAAACGATGAGTACACACAATTCTTTATTCTAAATTAAATTCATTATTTTAATTAAAATTCACTATCAATTATTATTATTTTTGATGAAATTTTGGAGGGTAAAAAGAAAATGTAATTAGGCAGGTGGATTAGTCAAGGGTATTTAAACATTGTGTAGAATTGGATCCATAGGTAGGCAGGCTGTTTAACATTAATGTAATTGTTCTTTTATGATCATAATTATATTTTAAATGGAAACTCATTTTACTAATCTTATGATTTAGTAGATAGATCCATTTTGATCCTACTCTTAAATTTAAGTTTGTTTTTCAGGTTTTCTTTTAAATTCATTTACCAAACTAATTAATTAATTATGATTCATAATTAATTAATTAATATTAAATTTTCTTATTTTTTAATTGGAGTTTAATGTTTCTTCCGCATTTTTGAGCTAGTAATTTTATTTTTGTTTTTGTTAAGTTACCACCTCCGGGCAAAGAAACGCTTGTTTCTGGGTGGTTGCCTGACAATTTGTCGCCCAGTACGTGTGGCATGAATTTTACTGCGACCTGAGAAGTAAAATTTTGAATTGTTAAAATTTCGTTGGTCTAGCCAAATTTGGTTACCTGACAATTTGGCGAGCCCAACGTGTGGCATGTAATTAACAGCGACCGGGATAATTAATAAAATAATTAATTTTGTTTAATTAACACATAAATTGGAATTTTAATTTTTTTTCTGGTAATAAAATGGAAAAAATGGATCTATCCGAGGTAATGAAAATGCTTAGACAGATGTCACAGGAAAATAGGGAAATTGCAATTGGGTTAAAACAGGACCTGAGTCAAGAAAATAGGGACACTGCAAACAAACTGTCACAGGAAATGAAGGAGGAATTTCATAAAATTAACATACAGTCGCAAAAACTGGAAGCAAACTTGATAACAAGTTCCAGGAAATGGGAGTCAAAATAGATAAACATATGGGGGAATTAAAACAGGAATTAAGAATGTGGTCACAGGAAATAGCAGAACGTAGACATGAGTTAAGAGAAGAAAGTAAACAGGTGATAGATAATCAGGGAGAAGGAGTTAATGAGGAAATGGCTAATGATGAAATCATTAATGAATTTCATGATAAGGATGAGGATCATGATT
This sequence comes from Sweltsa coloradensis, assembly GCA_024449915.1. Classification (NCBI taxonomy): domain Eukaryota; kingdom Metazoa; phylum Arthropoda; class Insecta; order Plecoptera; family Chloroperlidae; genus Sweltsa; species Sweltsa coloradensis. The sequence continues at coordinate 3,138 of JAMZAV010008526.1, forward strand.
TAAAAATTGTAGAGATGGAAATTGATAAAATGGATGGAGTTGAGAGTTTGGTTGATAAGAGTGGTGATAGTGAAAAGGTTAATGAGAATGGATTGATTAATGAGATGTTGATAAAAAGGAAACACAATCAGTTGTCTGGTATCGGCAGGACAAAGGAAAGCCTTTGGATTAATTGGAATGATGTTGATAGGGGCGTATTGAGAGAAAAAAGGGTAATCGGATTTAAAATGGTAATGATGGAGATGGAGAGAGATAGAGGGAGAAGAGACATGGAGTGGATGAAAATTGAGACTTGGATAATAGATTTATCTGAAGAGATTTACAGGACAGTGGGGGGTAGGAAGCGAAAAGAAAGACTTGAAAAAAGTGCCTTAGCAAGGTTTAAAACGCGAGGTATGGGACAAAAACATGTAATGGCTAGACGCCGGATAAAAACGACAGTGACCGGACGTCTAGGTCGTATAAAAGCAAAAATGAAATCAATGGTGTAAAGTTAAACAAGGAATGTAAAATGATTTGAAGGTGGGCTAATTAGTATGTAGATGTTAATGTAATTGTTATTTGTACTTTGATTGATAGACAGTGTAACAAGATTAATTAGACTAGAGCAGATATCAAATATGTTAGTTAATAAGTTTATAGGAATTTGGCGGGGCATTGTTTGGGAAATTATATCAGCATTTAAGTTGGAATAAGATATTCAGCATTACTGAATTAGAGGGACATAGCTTGTGAGTATAAAAAGTGATATGATGAAAATTCTGATTGACTATGTTGATCAGAGAGATGATGAGATATTGTGTTGAAATGATGAGTTGAATTGCCTTGAGCATTGGATATTGAATTGAGATGAACTGCGTCAATATTGAGATATTGATATTGGATTTTGAATTGAGTTGAATTGCGTCGATAATTGGATATTGAATTGAGAGGGATTGCGTCAATATTTAGATATTGAATTGAGTGGCTTTGTGTTGATATGGGATATACTCACTGAATTGATTAAATGTTGTCTTTCTTAAGTAAGTAGCGTTTTGATTATTTTAATGAGGGTGTTGTGGATTTTTTAAATCTTTGTTCCAATTGCTAGGATGCATTTAACAGGGTGTTTGGAGATCTGTTATAGACTAAATTAAAATGTTTAAAAACACGTCGAGATGCTATCAAAAAACAATATTTTTTTTTAATTAATGGAAAGTTAATTATTATCAGAATAAATAATTAGTTAATTGATTAATGAACATTTTCTAGATAAGTCTTTGGTAGTTTAGTGCGGCCCACTTGTCAATCATTTAGTTTATAGAAAGTTTTTATATCAGTATAATTTGAATTAATTAGTTATTAATTGACAGCAATGGTAATAATTAAAGGTGTACTTTATAATGAAAGGGTTAGAGATAAGGAACTTTCAACAAATTATGCATTTTATTATGAATTATTGAGGGTATGAATTGTTATGTAATTGTATGAAATGTAATAGCTGGACGTAGTGTATAATGCTGATTTTATCACTGGTTCATATAGGCATTGGAGAAGTGGAGGCAGATTGGTATAATTTCAGAATGATGGTATCCTTTTCAGAGTATAGCAATCCTAGATAAGAGAATTGGCATTGGTGCAACATTGACTGGTTCACTGCCCTAAGTTAATTGGGACGGGAAGACAAAGTTACTCACCTGTATTTTGTATTTTTGCTAGTGACCTTTCATAGCAACTGATGAATAAGTAAATGTGGAGTTGACTATTAGGAAAGGATTATTTTATTGTTTATTTTTGGTTTTTGTCAGAGGATGAAAACAATTGTATACTGTTTCCAAAGTACCCAGCATGTAACTTAATTACAATGAGAGTGAATTTTAGTATTGGGCCGAATCCGCTTGACATAACAGAAAATTACAAAATATCACCGTGAAACGAGAAAAGTAATTAATTTGCATAATTAATGAGAGGGAACGTTTACTCTTAATTTCTTTCAAATAATTATGTCATATTATAAACAATCATTATCATAATTTATAATGTAAAAGATGAATTGTAGGAAGTTAATTTTAAGAATGTACCACAAATATTTCTTTACAAAACCCGTTAGTTATGTTGGTGGCTATTTATTTTTGTTGGAGACGAGTTGAAGAGTTGAGCGGTTATTCATTGAAAGTGAAAGTGGAGTGGGTGGTTTGTCGAGTTTTTGTGTGTAAATGCACAAGATGGTTAGTTCGCATCGGGAAGATGATGCAGGACTTGAAGGCCACGAGGTCTTTTCAAATGGACAGTGTTGTTGATCTAGAACCAGCTGTTTTTTTGGTTCAACCTTAGATACAGACCGTTCAAACAAACAGAGACTGACTTCCGAGAATCCGGAAATGTAACATGTTATTCATTGACCAATGCCAACCAACTTAACATGAACTTTTAAAATTGTAATTTAAGTTTTAATTTCTTTTATAATCAGAATTTTGAAATTTAATCAGGAAGTTTCATTATAATTTTAATTAATAATTTGAGTGAATTGTAATATGAAATATAATCAAATGAGTTCCAATAAGATAAGGTATTAGTAAATAAGTATTGAAAGATATAATTTAAGCAATTTAATTATAAGATGGAACTAGAATTTAAGACCATGAAATGAGTTTCCATAAATAAGTTGTCTTGTTATAATTATGAATTAATTAAATAGGTTCCAATTTAATTAATTCATAAGGGGGGTATTGTAAAAGGTCCAAGGCTCTCATAGCTATTTTTATGTGTATATCTATGATATTGGTAAAATGACATGCAAATTTATTCAATTAATCTAATAACCTTATTAATATTCATCGAATCAAACATGTTTATATCACTGATGCATCTCTATATCATCAGTAATCATAATGATTCATTGTAATTACGAATATGAACTCGTAATTAGCAATAAATTAATGATTAGCTAATCAAGCTAATTAAGCCATTTACAGTCTGATTTTCAATTAATAAAGTACATCAATACATAAAGACAGGTAAAATAAGATGAATGTTTTTTAGTTCAAGTCATTTCATTGAGTATTAAGGGAGTAATTAATGTTTGAAGTTCATTAATATTGTCAACATAGTGTATTTTGAACTTACCATCTGAATCATCCCCATGAAAGCTTTCAGTATTTCTGCAGCCCGAGTTTCGATTTGTTCTCGAAGCCTGCAGATACTAAGAATTCTACCATTGATTGGTTTCGGGGAAATAGAATAGCATCACTCTAAGAGAAGTCGAGCTTCTAGGCCAAGGGAGGCTGAGGGGCGAGATTTTTACCTTGAAACTAGTTTGGTCATACGATAGCCGTGACGTATAATCACGTGATCTGGTAGGTGGGGTAAAGTCTTTAAAGGGAACCCTCCGAGATGGATAGGCAGGAGAAGTGAGTGGAGAGTGTTGTGAGAGGTGTCGGTGGTGTCGTGGCGCGCACTGCGCGGGTACGATTAATTAGCAGATTTAGTTTGGGCGGAGGACCTACCTGCCGACTGGTCAGGATGGTGTCGACTTAGGCTTTGTTTTTGGCTTCCTGTGCCTCGTAGGAAGTAATGTTTGTGAGTGCGGGTGAAAGTGAAAAGTGATTTTTCTTTCTTTTAAATTCGTTTGAAGGCTTTTGTATTCGTAATCTTTGATTTATTCACCGAATTATACACTAAATATCACATCATTAATTAATTCTCCGAGTGTAATTCGTCAATCGTCGTTTGGAACAGTTAAGTGATACGTCAAATATCACATCATTAATTAATTCGCCGAGTGTAATCCGCCAATCAATCTTTTGGAACAGTTTAGTGATACACTAAATATCACAAGTAGTTAATTAATTAACTGAGTGCATTTCATCAATCAAACATTTCAAAATCACGGATCGGAAATCTTCGGAAGTGTTCGTGTGCTAAACAGTGAAACTGAACGGTAGTCGAGCATCCGACGGCGCGCGCATCTGGTTTTCCCCCACTCATGACGAACCAGCTGTGAATGGCCGGCGACAAATGGTCATCGTCTACAGCTGAGTAAACGGAGCTAGGAGAATCGAACTCGCGACCGTTCATGCGCAGTAAAACGATGAGTACACCAATTCATTATTCTAAAATTAAATTCATTATTTTAATTAAAATTCACTATCAATTATTATTATTTTTGATGAAATTTTGGAGGGTAAAAAAAGAAATGTAATTAGGCAGGTGGATTAGCCAAGGGTATTTAGAACATTGTGTAGAATTGGATCCATAGGTAGGCAGGCTGTTTAACAATTAATGTAATTGTTCTTTTATGATCATAATTATATTTTAAATGGAAACTCATTTTACTAATCTTATGATTTAGTAGATAGATCCATTTTGATCCTACTCTTAAATTTAAGTTTGTTTTTCAGGTTTTCTTTTAAATTCATTTACCAAACTAATTAATTAATTATGATTCATAATTAATTAATTAATATTAATTTTTCTTATTTTTTTAATTGGAGTTTAATGTTTCTTCCGCATTTTTGAGCTAGTAATTTTATTTCTTTTTTTTTGTTAAGTTACCACCTCCGGGCAAAGAAACGCTTGTTTCTGGGTGGTTGCCTGACATTTATACTATTTGGATGACACTTTTTTGGGATGGGTATCATATTGATACTAACTAGATATTATTCGGATTGCATCATTTTGGGTGGAAACTATATGGATAATATTTGGATGCATTCTTTCGGAAGTGGATACAATTTGGATTTCAATTGGATAATATTTGGATGGCTTTTTTTTTAGGGCAGGGTGGATATTTTTGGAAAGTAATTGGATACCATTTGGATGTAATTATTTAGGGTGGATATTACATGGATAGAGACTGGATACTATTTGGAAGCAATATTATAGTTGATATTAAATGGATATCAACAGGATGCTATATGGCTGGTAATTTTGGGGTGGATACTACTGCATGAGAAACTAATAAGATACTAAATGGATAGATACTAGATACTATTTTAATACCAAATATGGATACAAAGTGGATATAATTTGGATATCGTGGATACCTTTTAAAGTATCTATCCATTTCATATCCATTGCGGTATCAATAAGGTAAGATTTTGACACATCTAATACCTTTTGGATACATCAAAGGATACTACTTCGATACCAAGTTTGGATACTAATTGGATATCATTTGGATATCAAATATTTTTACATGGGAGGTGATTTTTGTCAAATTTCTATTTTTACTTGTTAATTGTTATTATAAACCTCAAAAAACTCATATTAAAACATTTATTTCTATGGAATCTGGCTAACATTTTCAATCTTTTCTTTCAAAAGGTACTACATCACCATAACCTGAATGTCCATGTGAAATATGAACGTTGTAGCCCCACCTGTTTGATCAGAATCGGCCCAAACGTGACGTAAATATCGCACTTAAAATCGAAAAACACATATTAAAACCTTTATTTCTATGGTTTCTGGCTAACTTTTTCAACTTTTTTTTTCAATAGGTACTATATCACCATAATCTTAATGTCAATGTGAAATATGAACGTTCTAGCCCCACCCGTTTGGTCAGAATCGGCCCAAATGTCACGAAAATATCGCACTAAAAATCGAAAAAAAATCGTAAAAGTACGATATTCATGAGAAATATTTCTTCGATATTACCCAAAAACGTGGCAGGTCCAAGTTAAGAGATTTCAAAGGGCCCCTCAAAATTTCATCAAGATCGCATATGACGTTTGCCCGTAATCGTGCGAACAAACAGACGGAAAAAAAATAAACATTGGAGCTAAATTTTTTGAGGGGTCAGTAAAATTGAAGTTTTCGCTTCGCTCGCTAAGCTCGCTACGCTCATCCAATCAGAACACTTAGAAATTAATTTATAAGAAGTTATTTATGTAACAAAATTTATTTCACATCATACACATTTCTTCAATTTCATTATTTCCATTTCAATTAATAACTATTTGTTGCTGTAACTATCATCACCATCATTTTTGTATTTTATTTTATATTATACACACGTAGAAAACAATATAATCAATAAACACACCATTAACTCATCTCATCTTTAAATATCACAGGCGGCGCAATATGACCTAACCGGTTGAAGCACCCTAGTTCCTCACGTCGTCGTCAGCAAAACTTCTTCTGGCAGGACATTCAGTCCCCTCCCCCTCTGCAGTAGAGATACAATCGCGTCAACAAAATATCAACTTTGACAGCAACGAAACGTCTCATTTGTCCCCATACAATAACAGTCACAATCACTACAGATGACATTATTAAATTAACTAATAGTGTTGTAAACGATAAGTATACTAACTATAATAGATCGATCTTAATTGTTATAAAAGGTATAAAAGTGTTGTGTTGTATAAAGTTAAATGAAACTAGTAAGTTGTTTTGTAGTGATACTAACCACGTAATTAATACCTCCTTCATTTAAATTTGTTACATCAAGGTGGTATTCTTTGCAAATGTTTTGTTTTTGTTCACGGTATCAATAGTGTGAAGTTATTACACGAGGAAGTGAAAGTGAACTTTGAACTTATTATCGCACGTCGAATGAACTTGACAGTGCTAACTCAGCCGAGAAAGACGTAGATCAGCTGTGGATTATTTCATTTTATGTGGAGTATTTAATGCATTGTTGTAATATTACTATTTCAAATATTTACTTAAATGTAGTTCATTGTTGTGTCTGCATCTATGTAATTAGATTTATTTAGTTGTCCTCCTCAATATTGAGTAAATTTGTGAAAATAGCATCAAAGTCCATTCAGTGAAAAATATACAAAGGTATTAACAAAATCTTATTTTCGTCCTAATTCGTTTTATTAGGATAATTTGAGACAAAAACGAGTCATCAAATGATAGACTTTCGTTAATATTGAGTAAACTTTTGAAAATGGGGTCAAAGTCCATTGAGTGAAACTGTACCTAAGGTGTTTAAAAACTTTTTTTCTTATTATAGGCATAATTTTGAACAAAACGAGTGGTCACACGATACACTTTCGTTAAAATTGAGTGAATTTGTTAAAATAGGATGAAAGTCCATTGAGTAAAAATGTACCCAAAGCATCACAAAATCTTGTTTTCGTCTTAATTCGTAATATTAGGAGAATTTGTGACAAAAAGAGTGGTCGCACGTTACACTTTCGTAATATTGAGGAAATTTATGAAAATGGGAAAAGGGCGCATAATCTGATCAAATTTACATATATGGTGAAATTTTAATTTTTTAAATTAAAGTTTGAGACCTTAATCTACAATACACATTAATATGGCGTTCTTAATATAATATTTTAATACGGATTTCTTTATTTTAGTTTTATCAACCCTTTTAGTAAAACCCCCTTTCTCCTATAAGCAAGCAACTTTTTTAAGGCTCCTGCGGCCAATTTTTTGAGATCATTCTTCTGAGTGTTTTAGACAAAATTCACGGCCCTATCACTTAACCCGTAACTGGTAGGCTGATCCTCCCAGCACAGTGGGTAAATTTGTTAAAAAAAGACAAAGGGTGCAAAATCTAGTTAGATATACATATATGGTGATATATATTTTTTTTTTAAAATTTGGACTTTTATCTACAATATATAATAATTTTGTAATCTTATGATCAAATTTAGTTGGAGTTTTGAATTTTGAATATTTGAAAAATTCCATTTTTTCACCCCCTTACACCCCCTTAACCGGATGGATTTTTTCATGGCTCCTCGAGGCAATTTTCTTATAATATTGTTCCGAGTATACAATCCAAAATTCAGCCCTCTACCACAAAACCCTTAATTGTTAGGCTAATCCGCCTAGCTACAGCTAGAGTGGCGCATTTTGATCTAAAGATTGATGCGCCCTTAATTCATCCAAATAAAACAAACAAACAAATTAAATCATTTAAATAGTTTTCTGTTATCACAATCATGTCATATCATTTTCTTTAATTTCTCAGCATTTTTAATAATTAAAATATTCATCAAACAAAACCGACTCATTTTATTTAATAAGAATATCACTGGCGGCGCAATATGACCGGTTGAAGCGCCCGACTTTCTCATGTCGTCTGAATGGGTATGTTTATCGGCCCTTGTGAGTAGAATTAGGTCCCAGAGCTGAGGTATGCTAATCGTACAAGGCGAGGAAAGAGACAAAGTCCATCTCGCAGACATAAACTGAAAAGTATTGGGAGTTAAACATATTCCCTGTAACAAGAGGCGAGCTCTGGCGGTCGTCGTCGAGGACAATCCCCCTCCTCTTGACGACGTATGACCATGACAACACGAACGATGACAAGACGAAGACGACCACGACGTGTTGGACCAGCACAAGCCTGTCCACCCTACGTTCCCCCGCGTCCCCTCCCCTTTGAAAAAAATAATTGGGTAATAATTAACTATCAAATAACATTATCGCAGGAGGCGAATATGACCCGTTATGAATATAACGCGCCCTTAACCTAATAAACTTAAACGTGGTCGTCTGTTCCATAGTGTGACTGCACGGTAGTAGAAACCATTTGATAAATTGAAGTTCTAGCACGGGGAGGATTGAGGATGACACCTGTGTTCTGGCGATTGAGTTGTCTAGGGTGAATTGAAATTCTGTTGTACGGGTTGAGGTCTGTTTCTCCAGTTAACATATTCCTCAGTAAAATGAGGTCAGCTTGTTTACAATAATTTTTATTGAGGGGAAGTTACATCGAGTTAGACGCTCAGTCGCACTATCTGAGTAATTGTTCTTCATTAAAATTATCTAAGTTGCGCGGTTCTGAATACTTATAGTTTGTGCATATTTATTTGAGATAGGGTGCCAATGAGGAAAGCCGTACGTAATGATTGGTTTGATAAGTGAGAGATATGCTGTCCTTATTGTGTTGGCTCTACTTTTCTTAAGGTTACGGTTGACAAAGCCTAGTAGCTACGAGGCCCTATCTCTAACACTATCTGTGTGTTGATCCCACTTAAGGTCTGATGAGATGGTTAGACCTAAGAGTTTTATACTTTTTTCTTGAGTTAAAACGTTCCATAAAAAAAATGACATTGCTAAGAAACAATGGTAGATTTGAAACAATGGTAGATTTGTATCTAGAAATCTAATATTCTTCTGCGATTTTCTTCACATCATGCACGTTACTTTATTTCCATTTAATAAATAACTTATGTTTTGCTATAACTGTCATCATCATTTTATTTTGTTATGTATTCTCTGAGAAAAAAATATAATCATCGATCACACAATCACTTATCTGATCTACTTTCAATATCACAGGCGGCGCAATATGACCTACCTGGTTGAAGCGCCCTAGTTTCTCACGTCGACATCTTTTAGATTTACTTTTCAAGCTATAAAACTCATGTTTTCAGGTCATCATTTGGTACAAGACGTCCAATTCTATTTAGAAAAACTAACCTTTAAAGGTTTTATAATTAAGTTTTGCTGGATACCTGGACACGTGGGCATAGAGGGAAATGAACACGCTGATCGGGCTGCTAAGGAAGCTTCCCAGCGTCGCGACGTTGATTTCATCTAGTTCCCGTTCCAGATGTCAGAGTGGATACAAGCAAAGATTGTTGGATTTGCGACAAGCATCGTGGGATGTGTTGCAAAATAACAAATTGCATAGTGTGATGCCCACATTGACTAACAAATTCGTCCACCTACGTCTCGACTCTCACGTAGAGAAGAGGTGGTATTGTCTAGAATTCGTATAGGCCATACACGCCTAACACACGGATATCTCTTACCAGAGAAAAGGTTTATTCCCATATGTGACACATGTGATGTACCTTTAACCGTGCATCATATGCTAGCAGAATGTGCCAAATATGATGCATTGCGCACGCAATTGATCTCTCCCAATCATATGAAGAACTTCTATCATATGATAACGGCAACAAACTTTATAAATTGCTCATCCATTGTAATATATTTAACAAAATTTAATTCACATCTTACACATTTTTTCTTTTCTTTATTTTTCATTTACATACATAACTTTTATTTTGCTATTACTTTCTTCATCATCAATTTATTTTGTTATTTATACACTTAGAAAACAATCTAATCATCAACATACCTGCATTCACTCTTCTCATTTCCTTTCATTCACAGGCGGCGCAATATGACCTAACCGGTTGAAGCGCCCTAGTTTCTCACGTCGTCGTCTCTAAGAACCTTCAAACCTAACAATTAATAATATAACATTATTTTTTTCATCATCCAACTCATTATAATTTTTTACTGAAATAAACTATTTAACTATCGTCTCTCATAATTACTTATTTTTATAATCTTATTAATCAATACATCAACCCCACAATTAACTCATTACATGTACTACCAATATCACAGGCGGCGTAATAAGACCTAACCAGTTTTAGCGACCCAGTTTCTCACGTCGTCGTTGACTTTTGTGCCAATCACAGCATTGTAAACAGACCCACGTCTCGTCCCAGTCCTCTTGGTTGTACCAAATATGATGCCTTGCGCACCAAGTTTGATCTCTCCCAATCATATGAATAACTTCTATCATATGATTACGGCGAAAAACTTTTTAAATTTATCTTTCAAAAAAATTAATTAAATTAAACTTCGGCCTAATTCACACCAAACACATTTCATTTTCATTTGCTATTATACTTTCATCTTTTTTTTTGATCTAAACTTAAAATCAATATAATCATTAAACACACCACGCACTAATTTATTAACTTACAATATAGTACCAGGCGGGCTTAATAACGATCTAACGCGTTGCAGCGCCTACATTTCTCACGTTGTTATAATAAGCTGAAAGAGTCCTCCTTCTGTCCAGCACACGTCTATCGTCCTAACATCCCTGATACAAGAGTGGCGCATGATGTACCAACTGTCCGCGCGCCTTCAACGAATTAAAAAAACAATCTTAAACAGCTACTGCAGTTATGTAGCTAATAATTATTATTATTATTATATAATATATAATTTTAATCTTAAAACGTAATCATATATTATGTGCTGGTAGTGTCCATATAAAACTAATTCCGAACTGGCAAGAATATTAACTTTTGGTCTTAAGAAGGAATTTACTAAAAAAGTGTCGAATTTATTTAAACTTGAGATGAAATGTAATTTTTCGAATTCGTTGTAAAAAAGTTTATTATAGAATGTTGGTCCAACAAAACTTATCCGTGGCTTAATCTGAGCAGAATACGCCCCTCCTCCCCATTTCCTTTTGGCAAGAGTGGTGCAATAAGTTATGACCTAAAGGTTGACTCGCCCTTAATCTAAATAAACCAAATAAACCAAAAATCTCCGTCTGCGCTCTGTGTACAACTCACCCCAGAGCGTGGCCCAGATAATTGTATAAAGCCGAGGATAGAGGAAGAACCACAGAGACATCTCTTAACATTAGTTGGTGATTTAACGAGTAAGATACTCCTCGAGACTGAAGGCGAGCTGTCGTCGGACCTGTCTCCCTAACTCGACGACCTCCCCGACGACGAGGACCAAGACGACGTCGACCGCGCCGTGAGAACCCCCCCCCCGTACCTCCACGTACACGTGTATTGTATTTATTGTTATTCTCCCCGCCCAAGAGGCAGCAAGGCCGATGAAGGGCATCAAAACTGCCCTCATGTACAGAGAACACAGACTATAGGGGCATTTTGTTCATGGATGATGATTTTGATCAATTGAAGATCGCAATTAAAATAATATAAATATTTTTCTCGTATTTGGGAAATTCCCTTTTCTTCGTTGCCGAATACACCAAAGATGTGGGCTATAATATGGAGGCTTCTCTGTCACTGCGTGTTATTATAGAGATATCTTCCGATAACCCTCGAGTAACGAGGGTTCTTGTAGCTCTCACATTGGGGTGATGACTATGGTTTTTATTTCTCAACTTCAATCTTCACACCCCCGTGTATCTTAAATAAACTCGTGCGAAAATGCGCTGATTATCACCGAGTTTCGACTCAGTTCAGCAATGTCAATAGATAACCGCGTACATATAATTATGCTATAGTAGAATGTACTATATATGATGCCTTGCGCACGCAATTTGATGTCTCCCAATCATATGAAAAACTTCAATCATATAATAACAGTGACAATCTTTCTAAATTTCTCATTCAAAGTAATTTATTTATAACAAAATTTAATTTACACCATACCATTTAAAAAAAAATTATTATCATTAACATAAATAACTTTTGTTGAATTGCTATTACTATCATCATTTTATTTTCTTATTTATACATTTAGGAAAACAATATATCATCATACACAATATTTACTCATCTCATCACATTCAATATCACAGGCGGTGCAATATGACATAACCGGTTGAAGCGCGATAGTTTCTCACGTCGTATATGAAATACGAGTAGGTCATCTGTACTGACTGTAATCAAATGTCCCCTCTCCAAGAATGTTCCCAACGGGTGCTGCCCGGATCTTCCTGAATATAATGCATTGTTGCTCATCGGTGAAGCAGACAGCCTATTTCGCAAAGTTTGTTAAGGTATTCAATGCTTGGTTTCTTAAGCTGTATTTAGATGGTTCAATGTTTCGTTCAAGCCATTGAATTCAATGGCTTGATTGAAAACCCATTGAAAGGAAACATTGAACAGCTATTGACACGGTTCAATGCATTGAAAGGAAGTCACAGTTGTTTAAACAAAGTGGGTAGACTCTAAATAAGAAATTATTTATTTATTTTATTTATAAATATCTAGAAGTTTGTGCTTAAACATTCGAAGCGCCAATGTCAATCCATGTGTCAACTGTCAACACGAAACAAGTCCTGATTATCTCTACTTTACACTGTAAGGGAAGTGAGTTTAAAAGAGCAGTCATTACCTTATTCTTCTGTCTTCTGAGATAAGCTTTACTTCGGAAAAGTGGAAAACACAACGACCAAACTTAACCTGACCTAAAAACAGCTGTGAAATGTAAACAATGTCCAGCCTTTGTTTATATTTTGCAGTACTGACCATGATTGGGCCAGTGACATCATTACCAAGTGACTCCTGATTGGTTGGTTTCATCAAACCTTTGACGAAAAATAGGACATACTCTAAACTGAATGGGTTGAATCAAACCCTTTGATCAAGGCCTTGGACAAACTTATTTGACCGTCTAAACGGTACCATTGAAAAAAAATCATTGAATCAAACCCTTGAATTCAATGGCTTGAACGCAACATTGAACCGTCTAAATACAGCTTTAAACAAATACACATCAATGTCAAGTTATATTATACACTTTTGATGAAAACAAATAAATAAGTGAAACAGTCAATATCTAGTTATAGATATTTCGTGTTAACCCATATTGTCTGGCGTGGGTGTGAATCAATTGTGCAAATCCTGAATTACTTACCAAATTTGCACGTGGCTGGTTCTGTCCAGCATGCTTGTGACCTCCCCATATCCCCTGGGCTGGCGAGGTGCCTAAAACCAAATGTTCCTAAAACCAAATGTTGCAATACTATTTTGATATCAAGCCGACAACTAATGCGTATTGGCTTTAATCTTTGACGTAGGCTAAGACGACCAACACGGTTGACCCCAATTTCAGTATAGAATTGGCCCAGAGCATGGGTATGCTAATCGTAAAAGGCGATTCAAGTGAAAAAGTCCATCTCGCAAACATCAGCTACTAAGATGGGAGTATATATTACTCCCCGAAACTAGAGGCGAGCTCTGGCAATCGTCTTCGTGGACACCTCCCGTTTCCTTTGACATCCTCCCCTTATACCCGTGGCTGATTCTGATCAGCATGGGCCCCACCTCCCCATATCCCCTAGGATAGAGTGGCGTATTATAAACATACGGTTGACGCGCCCATATCTTAATTAAACAAACCAAGTCATCTAGGTTTAGGCATAAAATTAAATGCATCTTTTAATTTATCTTATCATTTCCCATTCTGCAAATCACCCGAACTCCTCCTTAACACTTCAAAACCACAACTCACACAACTCACAACATTGTGTCTTGAAACTGTGCACAAAAATACACTCAAACACGCAAAAATATTTATTCCAAAAGCTCACCCTTTTTTTGGTAATCAGCATGTTTTGACCGAGCCACTAGCCCAAATTAAAAAACAAAATACAGCGGATTTACAGAAAATTGTCCGTCAAGTACGTCAATAATGACCAATATTTTTTTGGATCAAAATCCTCCAAGGTCACGGGGCATAAAGATCGTCCCTTGTTATTTTTTATGGGAGATTTTTGCCGATGGGACCTAGCTCGAAAAATATCAAGTTGGACATTTTTTTGAGAGGTTATCGCGGACCCAATAATTTTTCTGATAATTTCTAAATTCATACCTAGTAAGCCTGAATTAAATATTTTTTTATTTAAGCAGTTAACAACCCCTTTTAAAGATTCGTATTTACAATTAAATTAAATACGGCACAATTATTGTGAAGGACATGCCCCCCCCCCCCTACCCCGCCCCACGCCCCTTGCGATTAATTTTTCCTGGTGTACCCCAACTGTGTGAGTTTTATAAAGGACTAAAACCCCCCGTTTAAACAGATTTGTAGCGCCACTGCTAGTGAATCCCCTCTGGGCCGGGGGGTGGGGAAAAATTTGGGCCCCAGAGCACGGCTTGCTAATTTTTTAAAGGGGGATTTAAGAAAAAGGGGCCACCTCGCAAACATCAGAAAAGAAAGAGGGGAAAGTTTTCTTACCCCCTTTAAAACTAGGGGCGAGTTCTGGCAATCGTCGTCGGGGCCCTTCCCCCCTTCCCTTTGACGACCCCCCGGCGACGAGGGACAATGACACAACGAACGATGCCCAAAGACGATAAAACGAAGGGGCGATTTGAAAAAAACCCCCCTTCCTCCCCTTTCCCGTGGATGGTTTTTGCCCAGCATGGGTCCTCCCCTCCCCCCCCCCTCCCCCTTAGGCTAGGGGTGGTGCTTTAAATTTTCCCAAACGGTTGACGCGCCTTAAAAAAACCAATTCCCCCCAAAACCCACGGCTAGTGAGGGAAATCACATCCGCCTGTCCCGTGGCATTCTACCGGGCAAAAGTGAAGCACATGAACTCACTGATGCCCCGGGCCCAATCGGGAAAAAGTATGGTTCGGGGATCAGTAACAAAACCTTCCACGGGCGGGGGGGAAGGTCCCCAGCTAGAGCTAGCGGGGAGGGATGGTTAGTGTTTTTACCGTGTTTTATTTTTTCATGGGTTTTTCGTGCATTTTTAGGTCTGGGCCCGGCCCGATAATTTGATGACGTGTGCTTTTGGGAGTAGCGTGCGTGTAACAATTTTTATCGGGACGATAACTAAAAATACGACATTGCTAGGTGTTTTTATGGACTGTGCTATGTTAGAAAGGGCGTGCATTTTAGGGTTATCGCGATTTCGCGACTTTTTTTGGGTGTTTTTATCTTGTGAGTTTGGCTTTTAGGGGAAAAGCTGGGGTTTTATAGTGACAAATCTACACTTTGATGAGGTCTGTTTTTTTAAAAGTCTCATTTTAAATCACAAAAGGCTTTTGGGGCCGAGAGTGGGGGAAAGAGAGATGGAGGACGTTTACTAAAAACAAATAATGGTTGTTGGGGATACAAACCCCACTTTTTCCCCCTCGTGTCCCCATAGTTTGGGGGACCAGCCCCCTTAATCAAAATGTGCCACCGGGACGGCATTAGACTGGGTTGGGAATGTAATGTGCCAGGAAAAGGGGAACTTGACAATGGATCGTTTGGGACTTCAATGGGTAATTTTTATTAATAAGGTTTTGGGAAAGGGAGGGGCGGCGGGGGGGGGTTTTTGGACAGATTTTGGAGCTTGTCCCAAAAAATTGAAAATAAATAAAAAAAACGAACCCGGTTTTAAAAAGTTACCCTCTCAGTCATATAACGGATTTTCAGGGGGGGGACAGTAAACCAGAGGGGCCCCAACCCAAACCCCGTGGGCCCCGACGAAATGACGAGGTGAGCAAATAAAAAAAAACCCAAACAGACCCGATTTTTTTAAAGAAAATATAGCAATCAGTGGTAAAACAGTGCGAACACCCACTGGTCAACGCCAGAATAAACCAATGCCGATTCAGAAAAAAAACCTTTTTAAATTTGTTTTTATGTGCCACTTTTGCTAGGAGGGCCCAAAAAATTTAACCGTTTAAAATTTCTCCCTGCGTGGAGACGCGCTCTTTTTTCTATTGTTTTCGTAGCGGCGCGGGCAACATCGCAATTACACGTATTTTTAAACCCCGCTCTCACTCTGCTGCGGGAGACGCGCTCTTTTCATTGTTTTGTAGCGGCGCGGCAACATCGAAATTTAAAAACGTACTTATTAACTCGCTCCTTTTTAAAACCCCCCGGTATAAGGGGGTTTAAATTTATATATTGTCTGAAAACACGTAGCGGAAAATTAAGCGTTCTCGTCGTGGGGTTTTTAAAACCCCCTAAGGTTGGTCTCAGTGGGGAGATACGGTTAGAGCAAGTTCAAAAGAGGGTTTTAAAATCCTATCCCACGTGCCCAAGTGGGGCCCCCGGAGTTTTCCCGCGCACGCTACTTAGCTTCCCATTGAAGGGTTCCCCGCCCCACTGCATTTATTTAATCCCTATTATATAATGTGTGGCTCGTTGTCTTGTGGTTAGGTATCTGTTTCCCAAATGAAAAAGGGTTCCAGGGTTTCGATTCCCTTAAAAAGCCCGAAGTTTTTAATTTTGATTTGGACTTAAGCCCAATCAGTTCTTTTTTCGTAGGAGTTTTTTAAAACGGTGACTTTGGACCCAAACCGCCCCCAAAAACACAAAAATTTAAATTCAGAGTTGTTCGCAATGGGCCCCTTTTTAAATTCTGGCGCCCCGGATCGCGCGGGTGTTCCCCTGTCCATACCATGATTGCTAAAATTTCCTATTTAAAATATCGATCTTGGGTTGGGTTATCGTTTATTTGTTGATTGCATCGGGGCCTACAGGGGTTTGGGTTGGTCGCTTTTATTTAAAGTCCTTTTCTAAAAAACAGTTTTTAAAACTAGTGGGGGAGACTCTAAATACGACGACGACGTGAAAAAACTAGGGCGTTTAACCCGGGTTTGGTCCCTATTTCGCCCCCCCCTTGTGAAAAGAAAAGGGAAAAGAGAAGAGTGAATGGGAGGGATGTTTTATGATTTGATTGTTTTCTAAGGTTAAATAACAAAAAAATTGATGATGAAGAAAGTAATAGCAAAAAAAAAGGGTTTTGTATGTAAAGAAAATAAAAGATAAGAAACCCAAAAGTGTAAAAATTTTGGGGAAAATTTAAATTTTTTTTAAATAGATTACAAAAGGATGGGGAAAAATTTTGAAAGTTTTTCGCCCTTTATCATAGATTTGAAGTTCTTCATATGATTGGGAGAGGAAACAAATTTCGTGCGCAATGCATCATATTTGGGAATTCTGCTTTGCATATGAGGGACGGTTAAAGGGACATCCCCATTTTTGCACATAAAGGGAATAACCTTTTCTCCCGGGGAAAAGATATCCGTGGGGTTAGGCGAGTATGGCCTATCGAAATTTAAAACAATACCCCTCTTCTTTTACGTTTAGAGTCGAGGGCGTAGGTGGGCCCAATTTTTTTAGTCAATTTTGGGCACACCCCTATGCAAATTTTTTATTTTTCTCTAAAAACCCAAAATTTTTTTTTTATTTTAAAAAAACATTTTGAATTTTGTTAAGTCCTCTACCCCCCTCAATGCTCTCAAGGGAAAAATTTTTTACGCCCGATTTCATTCTACAATAAAACCCCCTCATTTTCTTATTTAATATAAAATTTTGAAAACAATTAATCATCATTTACCCGTTTGGGTGGTTTTGACCAGCATGGGGTCCTCCCCCCCCCCCTGGTTAGAGTGGGGCATTATGACCTTTCCCCGGGTTGGGCGCGTCCTTAAACCAAAAAACCATCAAACACCATTAAATTTAAAAAATTTATTTTAAATTACAAAATCACAGTCGGCGCCCCGACGAAACCCAATTGGGGAAGCGCCCCTTTTATCTCAAAGTCGTCCCTTGGGTTTTAAATTTCCCGTGCTTTTGGAAAAAAAGGGACGCACTTTTGGTAAGTGTTTTATATTTCTGACCGTGGTTATTGTTCGTGTGTTTGTGTTATATTGAAAATTTCCTGTTGATCGCCTTACTAATTTTTCTTTTAAATTTACATCAAATGTTTACTATGATATTCACAGATGGCTCCACAATTGACAAGAAGGTTGGAAGTGCTTTTTATTGCTCCACCTTAACTGAGCGTTTCAGGCTAAGCGACGTGTGTTCAGTTTTTACTGCAGAGTTATTCGCCATTCGTGAAGCTCTTAAATACATTCTACGTTGTCGTTGTGGAGAATACATTTTGTGTTCAGATTGCTTAAGTTCACTTCAAGCTTTAAAACACATGTATTCTAGTCATCATTTAATACAAGACATCCAATTCTATTTAGAAAAACTACACTCTAAGGGTTATCATAGAGTTTTGCTGGATACCTGGACACGTGGGCATAGAGGGAAATGAACACGCTGATCGGGCTGCTAAGGAAGCTTCCCAGCGTCGCGACGTTGATTTCAATCTAGTTCCCGTTCCAGATGTCAAGAGTGGATTCAAGCAAATATTGTTGATTTGCGACAAGCATCTTGGGATGTGTTGCAAAATAACAAATTGCGTAGTGTATGCCTACACTGTCCAAATAAAATTCGTCCACCTACGTCTCGACTCTCACGTAGAGAAGAGGTGGTATTGTCTAGAATTCGTATAGGCCCCACACGACTAGCTAACGGATACCTACCAACCTTTTAACCGTACGTCATATGCTAGCAGAATGTACCAAATATGATGCCTTGCGCACGAAATTTGATCTCTCCCATTCATATGAAAATCATCTATCATATGATAACGACGACAAACTTTCCAAATTTCTCATCCAAAGTAATCTATTTATAACAAAATTTAATTCACAGCATACACATTTATTTCATTTATTTATTTACATTCACATAAATAACTTTTGTTTTGCTATTACTTTCATCATTATCATCATCATTTTATTTTGTAATTTACATACACTTAGAAAACAAGCTTATTAACAAACACACCATTAACTCATCTCATCAACTTTCAGTCTCACAGGTGGCGCAATATGACCTAACCGTTTGAAGCGCCCTAGTTTCTCTCGTCGTAGTCAGTGAAATGCTGCTTCAATTTGATTTAAAGATATCCAGCCCTTCAAGCATCTGCGAGGTAATCTGTTTCACGCAGTAAGTGTTGAGTCCTTGGTATTAGTGTGACGCCGGAACACTTGCAACAGATCCGGGCCCAACAAGTTAAACACTTCGGGAAAACATACTTGTGTTGAGAAATGATGTATCATATTAATTACTCGTGGCCTGTATGCAGGGCCGTCCAGTGGCAAGTTTTTTTTAGACTTTTAGCAACTTTTCTTAAGAAAGCAACTTTTTAGCAACTTTTATTTACAAATCCTTGCAAAAGCACCTTTTTAGCAACTTTTATCAACAAATCTTTTACCACAATTTTTTAATAAAAACATGCTTAAAACTCGTTAAAATATTCCAATCACATTCTAAGAATTAAAACAATTTTCTGGTGCTGTGCGCTCCGGACCCGCATTACCTTGGGGGCACCCCACTACACCTACTCTCCCCCCCCCCCTCATTATACAATGTCATGTACGTTATTAACCCAATCATACTAAAGGCTCCCCTGGAATCCTTTATGAAGCAATTTTATTAACATATTAGAGTCGAATAATATAACTATTAACATTAATATTCAACGGTTTTCGCAACATTGTACCGCGTTAATAAGAGTGTAATCTAGGGCGACGGTCGTTCGCCCGCAGCCAAGCGCACGCGACTGTTAGTAGGCGATGATAACTCGACCCTGTTTACTCCTACCCGAGTTGGGGGGGGGTTTCAGCTATCTGCACACGCCGTCCCGAAAGATTTACAATCTTGAAACTCGGTATTTGACCCGATATGTGGTCCATGACACACAAAAAAAAATCAGCCCGATCCGATAACCCGTGAGTTAAAAAAGTGCGTGCTAAAAATCAACGAAAACCTTCCGGCTGGCTGGGTGGGAGGATAGCTATTGACCTTTCAGAATTCTCGTAATGAACCAAATTCAATGCCAAATAATTTTTTTTTATGATTTTGAGTTTAAAATTTTTACTTTTTTTTACGAAAATGGTTGGCTTTGCGCTCGTCAACAGGCGAAATGATCTTACTTCTTTTCGATGCAAAACTAGGGAGAAAGAATGAAATGCTTGGCTTAATTTCTATTTCTCACAGCATTCACAGCCAAAGACTTTGGAAAAAGATTGGTGGTTCCAAGATGCGGGAATGAGCTAGGTTCTGAACACAAATAAACACATGATTCGACCAAACAGACACTGAGTTTGATGCAATAAAACCTACCCTGGTCATTAGTTCATCCATGCATGACTATCGTGGAACGTGGATTCATCCCTATTACTCGATGAATTATTAGTAATCGTGAGCTCTAAGCTTACCCTCACCCTGTACCCTGGTATGGAGGTGTCGTTACGGCCGGAGAACCCCTGGTTGGATGTCGATGGGCGTCGGTGAGCGTCGGTGAACGCAGACGATGGGGATCGTCGTCAGATGATGAAGTAGAGATGGGAATTTTGGCCCGGCCCGGCCCGAAGCATTAAAATTTCGGGCCGGGCCGGGCCGTTTCGGGCTTTCGGGCCAGTTCGGGCTTTCGGGCCGTTTCGGGCTTTCGGGCCGTTTCGGGCTTTCGGCCATTTCGGGCCGGGCACCATATTTAACTTAGGAAATATATCTCTGGACCCTCACACAGGTCCCTCCCTGCCCCTGGCTGGAGTCTGGACATCACCACACCCCCACAACATGATTTGCGATACAATACTCCCGAACACAATATCGAACGTGCTTCGACAAGAAGATGGACAGGCTGTATTTTACAACTTACATCTGCGCCCTTAAATTGTCGCCTGGCGGTGGCGGCATTTATATGGGTAAGGTATATATGGGTATATACAGGTTATATGGGAAGGAAAAAACGACTTTGTAGTTTTCCTATTTAGAAATTATTAGATAAACGAAGCAAAGACTTCAATTTCACTGACCCCGAGAAAAATAGCTCAGGTGTTTATTGTCTGTTTGTTCGCTCTTTACTGGGCAAACGACATCCGATCTTAATGAATATTAAAGAGTACCTTTGAAATCTCTTAACTTTGATTTGCCACGTTTTTGGGTACACTCACAGAAATATTCCGTGAATATCGTACTTTTATATTTTGTTTCGATTTTAATTCCAATATTTTCGTGATATTTGGCCCGCGACCGGACAAACGGCTACTCTGCTTTAGATTAAACTTTATGGGTACGTTTGAAATCACTGAAGTTGGATGTGTTATGATCTAAGGGACAATCTTATAAATATTTCTTTTAATAAATCGTACTTTTAGGGCAACGTCAATCAACCATAAAAGCTCATCCATCAGCGCGACCGGGAAAAAGCGTTAGCGAAGCGACCTAGTCATACATATTTTATGCCGATTGGTTTGTTACCTATAATGCTTGCGTCTTCCACTTGCCATTTGAGTTTATTAACAGCGCTGAATACAATACAATGCACTGAATGTGGTCATGCCAGGATATAATGAATGTCGAAGAAAAAGGCAAAACAAGTATTTACTTTATTTTTGTACAGAGATGCGATTTGTTGCTTATAGAACACAAACCTACATATTTGAAACACAATTAATAAATGCACAGTCACGTTTACTACACTTAAAAATATTATCACAACAATATTCCACCCTCTGTAATATTAACTCGATGTATAGCGAAGAAATAATAAAATCAAGAAGTGAGGACCCGGCGCCTCCACCAACAATGCTATTCTTATGGAGTTAAAACTTTTCTTACTCTACCCGGCGCCTCCACCAACAATGCTATTCTTATGGAGTTAAAACTTTGCTTACTCAAACCAGCACCCCATATCCCCTAGGCTAGAGAGATGCATTATTACCTAACGGATGACGCGTCCTTATTCAAATAAACTTTTTTTAATCTTCAAAAATTGAACACAAGAACGGACTCTATTTATTGACTTACACTAGCAAATATGATGCAATATAACCTAACCGGTTGACGCGCCCTAGATCCTGATCATGTCGTGATTTTATACGCTGATACTTAGATAGCAACATATACCACATGTTTAAACTAAGCTAATACTCAGAACTAAGCAGTTTTTTAAATGCATCTTAATTTTTTATGGAAAAGCTTTATTTTGTACAAAATAATTGTTTTAATCCAGTAGGTACAGTTGTCCATATTGCTCTTGCACTTCCTTGATATAAATTATTATTTAAATTGTGTAGTGTTTCTAATTGCTAGCGCCTTAAAACTAGAGGTGAGCTCTGGTGGTCGTCGTCAGGGATCCTTCCCCATTCCCTTGACGACCTCCCTGACGACGAAGACCATGACAACACAAACAATGACTAAGACGATGACGACCGTGACGTGAGAACTCCCCCTCCCCTAGGCTGGTTCTGACCAGCACGGGACTCTCCTCCTCACACCCCCTAGGCTAGAGTGGCGCATTATGACCAAACTGTTGAGGCACCGTCTTTGAAAATAATCCCATAATCCAATAATTTTCTGATAATCTTAGAAAACAATATTATCTTATCATCAACAAACAACAAACTCGATCAATTTATTCACTAACAATATCACGGGCGCAATATGACTCACTCTCCTGAAGCGCCCTAGTTTCTCCCGGGGTTCTACATTTACTCCGTTTTTCTTAACCCCCGTCTGGGCCCTGGGTAGAATTGGCCCAGGAGGCCAAGTCTTGAAACATGCGACTCAAGTCGCAATGCATGTCAAGTCACTTCTTCCAAAGCGCATGCGACTCGACTTCACGTCATGTACGTAGACTTGAATTTAGATGTGCGACTCATTTCGCTTGCGAGATGAAATTCTTCCTTGCGAATTCTTTTTTGCGTTTGGAAACTCCGCCCACTTTCGCTCTATGACTGACCAATGAGAAACCTTGTTACAAAGTGCAACTTTCGACTTTCGACTTTTGAGTCTGAAAATTTCAATATACATAATCGATGTTGTGAAGTATATCGATGATATAATCGATTGTGACGAACTATCGATGCTATAATCGATTCGCACATTCAATCAACTGTCAAAACACACTAGGAGTACCTACTAGGCTAGGCTTACATATAAATAAATAAATAAATTGTATTTAGAGTCTACCCACTCAGTTATATAACTGATTTTCAGTGGGGGAGAGTAAATCAAAGCGACCAAGCCAACCCTGTAGGCCCCGACGCAAATTATTTCACTTAGTTTATTGTTATTATCAAATAGCCTAAAGGCAGTCGTACTCTCTATTTAATTAATCATATTTTTATATTGTTTGTACTTTGTTTTATTTATTATTATTCAATGATCTTCACAATACGTTTCAATCATTAGGAATATCACAACGAACATAACCCTTAAACACAGAATTGTGTGTGCTGTAAACTTCACCCCTCTCGCTTGCCCAAAGCCGAGTGACAGTTACAAAAAAACAAAGAATATTTAAATTTTTGCTAGCTCAAAATCGGTAGAACACAAGACGCCCAATTAATAAAAAACACAAATTATCGAAGCAATTAGCTACTTACTCAACACCAAGTCACGCTCTGCAAACAGCTGCTGGTTATAAATGCACACAAAAACTAAAGATCTAGTGAAAGGATTCCTAGGACTCAAGCTACAATTATAAAAATTAATCAAGTTTCCATTGATATAATTAAGAACAAAAAATACAATTACAAAAACATGTCCCTACCTGCCTAATAGAGCTCTAAATTACTGTTTACATTCCCCGTGTCACTTTTGACCTCCAAACACCTGTATTCAACAGTGAGTACAGGGTCAACCAAAATATAAGTACTAAGTTTAAGTTAAATGGTTGTTTTGAATGAAATTGAACAAGAATATTTAATGATTGGTACTCATCGTAATTAGTGTCGTATCCTTTAAGTGCTGTAGAATCCAAAGCGATGATATGGTCGACGTAATCCAATTGTAATAATGTGGGGGGGGGGGGAAATCACTTGGTCGGCGAAGATCAGGAGAACACGTGGTCGCAGACGAAAACACAAAATTATGAAAGCAGCTGGTCGTTGTAAACAAAGTGACGTTTTGTTTGTCACGGGAAAAGTTCCATGTAGCACGTGGTCGCAGATCAGATGACGTTTACGTTTGACAATCAGGCCCTATCAGACCAACACGGCCTTCCCCGTCACACACACGCACGCACCACACACACCTCCTCTCCTCACGTTCGACACGACACTCTGCTGGTTGCCTCTCACATCTCGGTGTCCTGCGGACAACCCTCCCTACTATACACCCCTCCCTCATGACTGTTAGTCGGTTCAAGGTAAGAACCCCCTAGGAAACCTGTTATGTTGTTTCTATTTAAACCTGCCTGTCGCGTCCTTGGTCTGGTCACTTCTCTACTTTTGAACTGAGTAAACTTTGTTCTGGAAGCTTCTACCAACCCTCCTACGATGAAGACGTAGCAGGATAGCACGTAGGCCATGGTGCCTGGAGCATTATTTCCGCGTTCATCCGTGCTCCCTAACGTCAATGATAATCTGTTACAATGATAAATTTGTACCCAAAAAACAACTTAAAACGTAATAACTTTCGTTAAACAATATCAAAATCAATGAACTAAGCGGCTATCTCTTAGTTCTCATCATGGCTTCCTATTTATCTACTTTAAATTAACAAAACACTCCGTTAATGACCTTAATGAGATTAATTACTAATTATTCCCTTCCCCTTGCTTCTGTCATTACTATCCTTTAATTAGTAATTTTTAATAACAGTGTTGATGACCGTTAAACATTGTTGATACTTAAATATAGGTTTTTACTATATTAAGAAGTTCATATGCAAATTCACTTGATTTGCATGCTAAAATCTCGTATTATTTGGAAATTTGAATACGGTAGGGCATGGATGTTACAATTACCCACCCTTGGTTTCACGTTTTTTCTTGAGGCTATTCGCTTCCAAGTAATTCTTTTCAAACCAGTTTATTTTCATCCAACTCTCACTTTAGCCTCGTTCTTCTATTTCCATCTCCCACTTCTTTCGTTTTACCCACTCAACTGTCATTTTAAACTCGACTACCTCTTCTAACCTCATTTCGCATTTCAATCCATGAGTATTCCACCCACTCCATTCTCTTTCGGGAATTCTTCTCATACCGAAACCAAACATATTCATTTTCGCTGTCTTTAACAATTGAACTTCAATTAATCCTGTATCCATCACTTTTTCATCAATAACTCTCTTATCAACAAAACTTTCAATAAACTCCTCATTAATTACTTTTTCATAATTAACACTCTCATCACTAAAACTTTCATCACCATCACTCATCTCAATCTCGACATAGTTCAAACTACTATCCTCAAACTTCTCATCCTTATCATCAACCAATTCAATTACGATTTCATCATTAGCCACTTCCTCGTTAGCTCCTTCTACCTGATTATCTATCGCCTGTTTACTTTCTACTCTTTCCTTGCTCAGTGACTGTCCCCATTCTTTTACTGCTTGTTTTAATCCCCCTATTTCCTGTGACAGTTTTGTGGACAGTTTGTCCCACATCTCCCTATTTTCCTGTGACAGTTTTGTGGACAGTTTGTCCGAAATCTCCCTATTTTCCTGTGAAATCTCCCTATTTTCCTGTGACCGTTTTTCACCCATTGCTATCATTACTCGCATTAATCTTTGAAAATGGTCCTCATCCATATTGTCAAACTTTGTTATTATCTTTGAAGTTTATTATTGTATTAATTAACTCGATTCGCTGTTCATTACGTTCTGTAAACAATCACTCAAATAAACTTTAAATTAACAAAAAAAAATTAAATTTCAAAATGTTTGTCTTTTACGAATTTTTAATATTTGTAATTTTTATTAATTACCCCGGGTAATGGTTATAATCCTGTCAAATAAGAATTTTTGGAGGAAAAAATTGCGATGTCGCTGAATTTTTGCAGAGACCTTCCTTAAATGATACTTATCAACATACTAAAACTCCCCTACAATCGGACTGGAGCTTCGGCCGCCATATTGGAAAATGGCGGCCAAAAAGTGTTAGTTATCGAATATCTCCAAATTTGTTTGAGATAGACAAAATATCTCAATGGCAGAAATATTCTTCATTTATTTCCCTACAAAACAGGGGTCTTCTATAATTTTGGTAGGGGCAACGATTAGGTCACAAAATCGTGGTTTATATGTTGCTTATTGGACTACCAGCTTATTTCCAAATTTTCACGCCCAGCATCAAATAATGCCCGGTAAATCCGTAAGAAATCGATTTAAATACAAAAGGACTTTTGTACGGGGTTCATGAAAGCTTCCATTAGTATTTTAAAAAATCAGTTCTGCGAAATCGTATTTTGCATTTACCCGGAATTTGGGTTTTTCCATTGTTGGCATTTCCTAAAAAATGCCATATTTTACTGTCCATTATTAAGCACTAAATAGCATTGGAGGAAAAATTCTTTCTACGCACATTAAAATGACTTAAATAATATCCGATTACAACCAAAGTTTAAATCCAATATGGCTGCTAATTCCTAATATTCACAATATGAATACTGTTTTCGTGCTGTTTTTACACTCTTTTTGTACATAATTCACTTTGATGTTGTGGATATTAGGAATTAGCAGCCATATTGGATTTAAACTTTGGTTGTAATCGGATCATTATTTGAGTCATTTCAATGTGCGTAGAAAGAATTTTTCCTCCAATGCTATTTAGTGCTTAATAATGGACAGTCAAAAAGGGCATTTTTGAGGAAATTCCAATAATGGAAAAACCCAAATTCTGGGTAAATGCAAAATTATATTTCGCAAAACTGATTTTTTTTAAAATACTAATGGAAGCTTTGATGAACCCCGTACAAAAGTCCTTTTGTATTTAAATCGATTTCTTACGGATTTACCGGGCATTGTTTGATGCCGGGCGTGAAAATTAGTAAATAAGCTGGTACTCCAATGAGCAACAATTTTAACCACGAATTTGTGACGTAACCGTTGCCCCTACCAAAACTATAGAAGACATCTGTTTTGTAGGGAATTTAATGGGGATTATTTTTATCAATGAGATATTTTGTCTATCTCAAACTAATTGTGCGATATTCAATAACAAACACCTTTTGGCCGCCATTTTCCAATATGGCGGCCAAAGCTCCAGTCCGATTGTAGGGGAGTTTTAGTATGTTGTTTAGTATTATATAAGGAAGGTCTCTACAAAAATTCAGCGACATCGCAATTTTTCCTCCAAGCGTCAATATACGATCTTATTTGACAGGATTATAAGAATGTTATTAAAATTATTTATGTAGCCAGTTCAAAAAAAAAAGATAATCAAAAACTATATAAAATCACGACGATTTAACACAATAGAAGCCACAATAGACCGACAATACAAACATTCAAACAACTAACATTATAGGCCTAACTTATAACATTACGTACATCAAAATATATTAAAGTTCACCATTATAAAAGCATACAGCATTTGAATTGAAAAGAATTCTGATAAAATTGTACAAATCTCTTTAAGAAAATAATATAATTTGAAGCTGACAATTATAAATTGGAAGTGAGAACTTTATTTACTTTACCATTGATTCTCAATTGAGAGCCTTCACTTTTATTTTATATTTGCGTAAGTTTTCTAGGGCTAGGCTATAGCCTACCTAAAATACCAAAACAAATTGCAAAGAAAGGTAAAAAAAAGGTAATTTACATTGAAAAGATAAAAAAAGAATCTGTCACAGATAACAAGTGAACAATAATTATGCGACGAGTAAAAAAAAGTACAAAAGTTTTCCCAGTCGGGGTTCGAACCGGCGACCCCTCGCGTGGAAACCAAGCGCTCTACCACTCGGCCAACGGGACCACAGTGAAGAGCCGGTCTATAGCGCCACTTATGCAGTTGCACGCTAACTTGCGAGGAGCGTTAATAATTTGTCATGACAATTACAACACTTTAAATACTTTAAACGCCTTCTGCCAATATTTTTAGAATGTAATTTGCGTCTTTATACATAGGGTATACCTTATAACTATTTATTTAGTCATTAAAAACTTTCGATGTGGCAGTCAAGACGCAAATAAATCTCTACAACGCAAGGTAAACCTCGTGGTTTGAAGCGTAAAGAAACTTGCGAGACAAGTCGCAAGCCGTTTCGCAAGTTTGTCCTCAAGACTACCAATTTGATGGTTTTGAGCGACTTGTCGGAAATTTGCGACTCAAACGAAAGGTGAGCTGAAACGCAAGTTTCAAGACTTGGCCTCCAGAGCATGGCTCTGCTAATCGTTCAAGGCGATTCACGAAAAAAAAAAGTCCACCTCGCAAACATCAGCTAGTAATAGCGGAGTATCTTACTCCCCAAACTAAAGGTGAGCTCTGGCAATCGTTCGTCGAAGACTTTGCCCCTTCCCTTGACGACCCCCCGGCGACGATGACAATGACACAACGAACGATGACAAAGACAATGACGACCGCGACGTGAGAAAACCCCCTTCCTCCCCTTACCCGTGGCTGGTTCTGACCAGCATGGGCTCCTCCTCCCCACCCCCCTTAGGCTAGAGTGGTGCATTATGACCTAACGGTTGACGCGTCCTTAATCCAAATTAACCCCCCCCCCCAAAAAAAAAAACGTCTGTCTTATGTGTTTGACACGGCTAGGTCGCGGGTTCGTGTCCCGCATAAGGCATGGGTTGTCCTGCAACCTCAACTATCACCACCCATCGTCTCGAATATCAATAATGCAATAATTATAGAATCGTTCAAGCAGCGAAAATCGATCACCAGGTATTTCGCTGAAGATTCCCTGTTGACACAATTTTATTCAATGCGAATGCTCGCTCGTCGATGGTGGCAGCGTCGACAGGGTTGGCTTGGTTCTCTTTGTTATAAGACTTGTTGATCCTGGAGTCGCCCGCGGTTGGAATCGTGTCCAACAAGTTGGGTCGGTGGTTCCTGTTTAAAATACCGGTTTGCGCTTTCACAATGCTCGCTCGTCGGTGGTGGCAGCGTCGACAGGGTTGGTTTGGTGAGCTTTAAAAGTGTAAACAATTCTCTTTTTCTAAAAATCAGTTAAGTATCTGATTGGGTAGACTTTACTGACGAAATATTGTGTTCTGTTCATTAACTCTTGATACTCTAAAACATTTATATAAATATCTGACGTAAATCGAGAAATGGATTGATACTTTAAATCCAAATGTACAATATATGAAGCTTTGCGCATGAAACTTGATCCCCCCAACCATATGAAGAACTTCTATCTTTTATCACAACGGAGACAAACTTTCTAAATCCTCATTCAAATTCATAAAAAAAGTCAATAAAAAACATGCATTTTTAATCAAATTAAATCACCTTTATAATTTTCTTTTCTTTTACAAACTAAGAAAACTATTTAAAAAAACTAGCTCTCAAAAATCTTTCGCATAGAAAGTCACGGACGGTGCAATATGACCTATCCGGTTGAAGCGCCCTAGTTTCTCACGTCGTATAAATTGGCTTGTATTGACTGCATTTCCCTTGTTGCTCTCGTCATAATATCTCAAAGTTCTTGGATTGAAAACCAATATAACAGAGTTTCGCATTTTCCTTGAGACAAGACCGGTGTTGTTTTCCTGAGAGCTGAGTTTCATATCCGTAAAATATTTTATTATGAATGATATCCGAGGCGCGGTAGAGATTTCCACTGGCTCCGTGATACTCGTTGCAAAGTTCGTTAGTTTGGTGCTTATCATCATTAGTTCCGTCGCTCTGGCGTCGGCGTCGGGGACACCTCCCTCCCCTTGAACCTCCCCAACGAAGACGACCATGACACAGCGCCAGATGACAAAGACGATGACGACCGCGACGTGAGAAACCTCCCTCCTCTCCCTACCCGTGGCTGATTCTGACCAGCATGAGACTTTCCTCCGCACATCCCCTATGGGCCAGAGTAGCTGACGCATCCTTAATCCAAATACACTAAAAAATGAACTTATAATACCACAAGCGGCTTAATATGTCCCTACCGGTTGAAGTGCCCTAGTTTCTCACGTAATTTTCGTATATAGGACCCTCTTCTTTACATTATTTAACCTTTAAGCATCATTCTGTGGCTTCGTTACATTTATTGAACACCTGAAAATATCCGGCGATTGGAATTGTGAAGGGAACGTCCAAGAGCTTCTTCAGAAATGTCATCTCTTAGATTCACCTCACGTCGTCGTCGTACGAGTCTGCGCTACTTCCGCTGTAGCCAACGCAACGGTCGCGTACGCAGAGTTGCGGCTTGTACAGCTCCGTGCAAAGATAGTAGATAGGTAAACAACTAAAACCTCTTAACTCACTGACGTCTTGTTACAAGGTAAAAGATTGTTCCTGGATGCAACATGTTGCAGAATGTACCTGATGTTATTATTAGTGCACACACTTTAATCTCTCTCAATCACACGAAGAACTTCTCTCACATAATGGACTACGTCGACAAACTATCTTCGCATTTCACACACAAACACAATACGAAACTCTTATCACTTTCACTGTTATATTTAGTTAAACTTGAAGAAAGTAACAAACTCAATTTATTAACTAACAATATCACATGGCGGCTCAATATGACCTTCACGGTTGACGTGCCCTGGTTTCTCAAGTCGTCTTACGTCTCGAGTACCCAGGGTTATCAATGATACAACCCCTAATCTAGAGCGCCGCATAACACGCTAACGGTTGACGCGCCGATAATTCAAGTAAACTGAACAAAGATCGAACTATTCAATTGTACCAAACATGATGCCTTGCGCACGCAATTTTATCTCTCCCATTCATATGAAGAACTTCTATCATATGATAACGGCGACAAACTTTCTAAATTTCTCATCCATGTTTATCTATTTAACAAAATTTAATTCACATCATACACATTTTTTTAACTTCATTCTCATACATAACTTTTGTTTTGCTTTTACTGTCATCATCATTTTATTTTGTTATTTATACTCTTCAAACATACCATTAACTCATCTCCTCAACTTTCATTATCACATGCGGCGCAATATGACTTAACCGGTTGAAGCGCCCTAGTTTCTCACGTCGTCCTCTTCCTTTACTCTTTTGCCTCTCTTTGTCTCGTACATGATCGCTCAAGTTGCTGTGTATCTACGTATCTCTCGTGTTTTTGTTCTCTTTCTCTGTTATTCCCGTTGTCTCTCGCTGAATATCGTGGGTTCGTTTTCTCAGGTATTCGACGTCTGATTTGTTTGTCTCGAGTTTTTTATGCATGTAAGTTAAGTTCTTAATCGCTAAGCAAAGTCCGTTTGTTAGCAGTTGTACTTGTCATTCGAACACAGCGGAAACGTGTCATAGAACAGGAAGTTTGTGATTTAGAGTCTTGTATCATAAGATAATGGCGACAAACTATCAACATTTTAATTTTTACAATACATTTTCATTGCATTTAATTTCTAAACAAAATAAATAAATTGCCTTTTGCTATCACTATCATCTCTTAAATCTTATTTTCTTTCATTAACTTAAGAAAACAAAAACAACAATATATCCATCGAACACACCATAACCTCATTCAATTAACAAAAACACATGCTGCGCAATATGACCTAACCGGTTGAAGCGCCCTGGTTTCCCACGTCGTACTGAGAGTTCTATTAAGTGGCATCTACGAGATACGTGTGCAAAGTTTACTTTGAGAAATTGTCTACAAAGCACGCTAGTCCCTCAATTCCTCACCAGGTAGCGTGCGAGTCGCAAGTTATTCCGAGATCACTCTAACTCTGAGCAAAGAGATAGTCATACGTAGCGTGTGAGACTCTGATGAGGGAGGTCACGGGCTCGAATCCCACCACCGGCAATCCTGACTGAAAGTTTTCCCCGAGGTTTTCTTCAGTAGTTAATGCGAATGCTGGTAGTGAGTCCTCTGTAACAGCCCTCGGGCATTCCCTTATCATATGGACATCAATCCATAATTAAACAATCTATCTCAGCGGGGTATCAGGACCTACGGGAGTGTTTTTCAATTAATGAAGTTGAGAAACCTTCTCATCAGTTACCTTACACCCTAATAACCTGGTTAGTCACCTACACCGGCCATCCTTACTTAAAAGTGTTATTCACACGGTAGCGTGAGAGTCGCAAGCAATACCGTGTTAACTCTACTTCCAATTCAAACAGATCGACGTATTCTTTGTGTTCGTCTGGTCCTAAAAGTCATCATTCTGTTGCGCGTTATGACCTCACGGTGGACGCACCCTTAGTACAAATAAACTTAAACCATTCGGTTGAACATCAATGATAGCTTGGTTTTATCAGTCCGGAATATGATGCCTTGCGCATGCAATTTTATCTCTTTTTCATCCAAATAAGTATTTTTAAATTGTAAGTATTCTGAACATCATTACTTTCTATTCTTTCATAAACTTGGAAACAATAAAATAATTAAACACACCATAGACGAATACTTACAACATCACAGGCGGCGCAAATGACCCAACCGGTTGAAGCGCCCCAGTTCCACACGTCGTCGATAAACCAAACGGGTTGTTTGTTTTGCTGAGTGGTCGTGGGTCTCGAAGCCTCTTCCCTGATGGTGTGGCTCTATAGTCTAAACAAGAGAACATCAAATATTCTAAATCCTATTTTCTTCTGGTTTATTTGTCTGCAGCGACATCTTGCCACCCTCAACAACATTGAGATTGTGTCTTGAAGCGATTGTATTTAAACTAGCACATTATTATAAACAGAAGCAACTTTACACATTGAAGAAATTTCAATTGCTTTAAGCTAACCGGAAATGTTTATAAAACAACAAATCTTTTCGATTTTTATGTGTTAGAAAGCGGACACGGCAATTTTCTTTTATATTTTCATTTCAAATCCGTATTCATTACAGTTATTGAACCTCTGAAATTTTCATTCTTATACATAACTTTTATTTTGCTATTACTTTCATCATCATCAATTTATTTTGTTATTTTATAACTTAGAAAACAATCTAATCATCAAACAAACCTGCATTGACTCTTCTCATTTACTTTCATTCACAGGCGGCGCAATATGACCTAACCGGTTGAAGCGCCCTAGTTTCTCACGTCGTCGTCATATCCGTCTATTGGAATTGTGAAGGGAACGTCCAAGAGCTTCTTCAGGAATGTCATCTCTTAGATTCGCCTCACGTCGTCGTCGTACGAGTCTGCGCTTCTTCCGCTGTAGCCAACGCAACGGTCGCGTACGCAGAGTTGCGGCTTGTACAGCTTCATGCAAAGATAGCACGGCGTTCATATGGACAGTTGCTAAGTAATGAATGACTTGAGTGACCTCTTTTCTCAACACTGTCTTTAATCTGATCCACCGACTTTCTTCTTATGTGCTGGCTCGGGCACTAAGCGCGCGACTCTGATTCGGAAGGTCCCGGATTCAAATCCCGTCGAGACCGGCAATCCTGACTGAAGGTTTTTTCCGAGGTTTTTCTCAGTTGTTAAGGCGAATGCAAGGGATTGAGTCCTCTTGAACAGCCCTCAGACTTCCCTTCACAACTTCTTATCCGCTAGTTGCTAGTTGCGCTAGGTGCTAGTTCACCAGAAGAGGGGCTAATTGCACCCTATAACAGGTTTTACGATAAAAATGTATGCCCTTCTTGTTCTTTAAACTCTCTTCTTGGTATCCTAGCCGGGTCAATTTTTTTTATGCCCAAACCAACGTAGACGTTCCTCTCAAACCTTATTTGCTCACTTTCAACACCTTGTCTTACCCTTACTACACCACTCCTGACCATGTCGAATATTTCGTCGCCCCCAGTACACTCTTCAAGAATGTCATTTCTGCTGCTACAATCCATCTTTCTGCTTTGTGTCCCCAGGTCCATGTCACTGTGGCATATGTCAGTATTGGTAGAAAATATAGTTTATAGATTAAAAGTTAACATTTCCTTCGGCTTTTTTCTTTCCAAAGTACCTTCCTGACTGATTAGTAGAATCCCTCCTCCGATGTAATTCTTCTCATAACTTCTGCATCTATTGTCGTATTTGTAAATAGTAATTTTCTCTCGTTGTCAACTCATCGCCCCTCAGCAAAAGTTTGTTATCTTTATTTCTGTGTTTCTTCATCACGATTACCACTCCCTTCTTCTCTTTACTGATTTTAAATCGGTTCCTAAACCAATTATTATATCAAATCCCGAATTGAGCTTTATATTCATTAGTGGTTTTCTTTGTTGTTTTGACAACAGCGACAAACTTTCTTTAAGTAATTTTTTATTTATCAAATGTTTATTCACATCATACACATTTCCAATTTGTACTTGTTTCCATTTTTTAATAAATAACATTTGTTTTGCATTAATTTTCATCAACATCACTTTTATTATTTTACCTAATATATACACTTAGAAAACAATATAATCAATTAACACACCATTAACTCATCTCATCAACTTTCAATATCATAGGCGGCGCAATATGACCTAACTGGTTGAAGCGCCCTAGTTTCTCACGTCGTGCGTAAGATCGTGTTAAGATAATTCTTTGAAATGCGGAACAACGAGAATCTCCGAGCGTGAATTCGAAATGGCGTCTTCAACTTAACAAGACTGTCGGACTCATGCATCGGCGTCCATATCGTCACAAATATTAAGAGGGTCCTCAATAGAAGTCGGTTTAATGAAAGGTTGAGATAAATGGAGTTTATTTGTTTCCGAGAGATTTGTATTTGTACTTTATACATCAGGCCTGCCTGGACAGAATGATTGGTGGCCTAGGCTAATTCTTCGAAGTAGGCTACAATGATGGCAGCCAGTTTCTGCACTGGAGCGTCAGGTCTCGAGTCATCTATGGATGGGACTCCCCCGTCTGGGCCCGGGGTAGAATTGACCCAGGCATGGCTCTGCTGAGCTCTTTATACATCAGGCCTGGCCTGGACAGAATGATTGGTGGCCTAGGCTAATTCCTCTAAGTAGGCTACAATGATGGCAGCCAGTTTCTGCACTGGAGCGTCAGGTCTCGAGTCATCTATGGATGGGTCTCCCCCGTCTGGGCCCGGGGTAGAATTGACCCAGGCATGGCTCTGCTGAGCGTCCAAGGCGAGGGTAGAGACAATGACCATTTTGCAAACATAAAAAACAAAATTAATGCTTACCCTTAAATTTAATTTTCCTTTTTTTAATTTTCTTTTTTTATTAATTTTAGTTATTGGTTGAGCGTAGCGAGCGAAGCAAAGATTCCATTTCACTACACTGGAGAAAATAATCCGGAATGTTTTTTTTTTCTTTCTGTATTTTTGTTTGTTTGTAAACACGATTCTGGCTAAACCGATACTCTGATTGCGATGAAATTTTTATGGAGGTCTTCGAAATCTCTGAACTTAGAACTGCCACGTTTTTGAGCACAATCGAAAAATTATTTATCATGAAAATCGCACTTTTACGATTTTTTTCAATTTTTAAAAAATTTCTTCGACTTACAACACCTACATGCTTTGTCCGATTGTGATGTTATTTTCACAGAACCTTAATTTTATGAATTGAAGGGTACAAGGAAAGAACGATATAAGTCACATTGTATAGTTCTGAGATAATTGAATTTAAAGTTTTGACTTATATTCCCATAAGCGCGGTAATTTCAAGCGCGGTTTTGGAAATTTTTCTACAATCTGCATACATATTATTCAGAAAGTACACAAAAACCACCACTAGATGGCACTTCTAACTCGATTTTGTCAAAATGGACTCGTTCTACCCCTGTACCCTTCAGTTGATATAATTATGTGAAATTTGAGCGTTATCAAACATAACACATGACAGCTCAATGCACCAATTATACGCTCATCCAACAACGCGGCGGGACTTAAGCGTTTTCCTAGTTGAAAAAATCGATCTCAAAATTATTTCTCATTAATATCGCAATTTTACGGGTTTTTTTTCGTTTTTCTTGTTTTTTTGTTTGTATTTTTGTGTGTTTGTTAACACGATTCCGGCTAAACCGATACTCCAATTGCAATGAAATTTTCTGTAGACCTTCGAAATCTCTGAACTTAGAACTGCACGGTTCGAAAAATCGATCGAAAAATTATTTCTCTTGAAAATCACAATTTTACGATTTTTTTCGTTTTTCTTTTTGTTTTTGGTTTATATTTATTTGTGTTTGTTAACACGATTCCGGCTAAACTGATACTACAATTGCAATAAAATTTTCAAGAGACCTTTGAAATCTTTGAACTTAGAACTGCCACCTTTTTGAGCGCAATCGAAAAATTATTTCTCATAAAAATCGCAATTTTACGATTTTTTTTCGTTTTTTCTTGATTTTTCTGTTTGGATTTTTGTGTGTTTGTTAACACGATTCCGGCTAAACCGATACTCTAATCGCAATGAAATTTTCTGGAGACCTTCGAAATCTCTGAACTTAGACCTGCCACGTTTTGGGTACTTTTTTAGGTTTATAATAACAATTAACAAGTTACAATAGAAACTTGACAGCAATTACCTACAATGCATTTCAAAAGCACTTGCAAAGGAAAAGTGGTCCTACGTCAACTATAATCTTACAAAACGCTCATCCATCAACGCGGCGGGACTTAAGCGTTTTCCTTGTTAACAGCGTTGAATACAAACCAATTCACTAAATGTGGTCATGCCAGGATAAAGTGATTGCCGAAGAAAAGGGTCAAAAAAGTATTTTTTAATTTTAGTACAGAGATGCTATTAATTTGTTTCTTATTGTACACAAACCTACATATTTGAAACACATTAATAAATTCACCGTCACGTTTACTATACTTAACTAGGAAACGCTTTAGTCCCCGCCGCGTTGTTGGATGAGCGTATATGGTGCATTGAGCTGGCCATGTGTTACGCGGATTTCTGTTGTTTTGTGAAAAAACATTACTTAGTCGAAGATTTATTTTAATTAATTTAATTTCAAGAAAAATTAACTTAATTTTTTAATTAATCGTAATTTAAAAAAAATGAAAAATCGTAAAATTGCAATTTTTATAAGAAATAATTATTCGATTGCGCTCAAATTTAACACGAATATATAAGTTCCTGAAATAAAGGTTCTGTTAAAAAATCATTACAATCGGATAAAGCATGTAGGTGTCATAAGTCAAAGAATTGTTTTAAAAAAAGAAAAAAAACCGTAAAATTACGATTTTCATGAGAAATATTTTTCGATTACGCTTAAATTTCACACGAATATCTTAATCAATAAATTTAAGGTTCTGTGAAAAAATCATACCAATCAGATAAAACGTGAAGGTGTTATAGTCGAAGAAAGTTTAAAAAATCGAAAAAATTTTAAAATTGCATTTTTTATGAGAAAAATTTCCCGATTGCGCTCAAAAACGTGGCAGTTCTAAGTTTCAGAGATTTATAAGGCCTCCTTAAAATTTCATTGCAATCGGAGTATCGGTTTAGCCGGAATCGTGTTAACAAACACAAAAATACAAAAAAAAGAAAAGAAAAGGAGAAAAAAAATATTCCAGAATTTTCTCCAGTGTAGTGAAATGGAATCTTCGCTTCGCTCGCCCAAAAATATTATCACAACAATATTCCAACCATCCGTAACATCTCTCGAACTAACTCGAACTCGATGTATAGCGAAGAAATAATAAAATGAAGAAGTGAGGACCCGGCGCCTCCACCAACAATGCTATTCTTATGGAGTTTAAACTTTTCTTACTCAAACCGTCGCCTCAACCATCTCCGCCTGGGCCCGGGGTAGAATTGGCCCAGAGCACGGCTCTGCTACTCGTAAAAGGCAATTCAAGAGAAAAAGTCCACCTCGCAAACATCAGCTAGTAAGAGCGGAGTAATACTTCCCGAAACTAGAGGCGAGCTCTGGCAATCGTCATCGGGGACACTTTCCATTTCCCCTGACGACCATCCCGACGACGATGACAATTTACACGACGAACTATGACGATGACAAAGACGATGACGACCTCGACGAGAGAACCCTCCCCTTTAAATTTCCCCCACCTGTGGAGGGTTTTCTAAAAGAGCATATTTTTATCGTGGGAAACCTTTTTATGGGGTGAAATTAGCCCCTCTTCAGGTGAACTAGGTATTTGGGGGATAAAAATTGTGAAGGGATGTCCGAGGGCTTTTTAAAGGGGGACCAATCCCTTCCCATTCGCCTTTACGCTGGGGAAAAACCTCGAAAAAAAACCTTCAGCCCCATGTTTTGCCGGTCTCGAGGGGATTTAAACCCCGGGACCCCCGAATCAGAGTCGAGCGTTTTAGCGCCCACCCAAACTGTGGTCTGAAGACCCATAAGACTTTCCTCCACACACCACCGGGGCTAGAGTGGCGTATTTTTACCTAACTTTTGACGCGACCTTAATACACATAAACAAAACTATAAAATAAAAAAAAACATTGTATTAAAAATTTGGGCGCTACTTTATTTTTAAATTTTTATTTATTTAGGGGCTACTTTATCAATATTTTTTTTTCCCCAAGGGGATTTTCTTTTGGGACCGGGGGAAAACAATCAACCAATGTTTTTTTGGAGGCTAGATGTTTCGCCCAAAGGGACGTGTTTTTAAAACCCTTTTCTTTTAAAAACTAAAAAAGGGCAAAAATAACCATAAAAAAACACCATAAAACTCATCTCAATATCTTAAAAATTTTTTACAGTCGGCGCAATTGACCCCCCGGTTGAAGCCCCCCTTTAGTTTCTAAAGTGGTACATTTCACCCCCTGGGGCTCTGGCGTCGTCGGAAAAACGAGGCTAAAATACTTCAAAGGAGGTTCCGTATCACCCCCCGTTTGATTCGGGGTGCTGCCCGGGGTTTTGGGAAATCTGCCCATGCACTTGGTTTTTATCGGTGTTTCGATCTTAAATATGCCGGTCTCTAGTTGGTCATTGTTCGCATGTCGATGGTGTCAGCGCCTAAAGGGGTTTTAAATTTGGGCGGCTTTTTAAAATTTAAAACACTTCCCCTTTTAAAAAACAATTTTTGATTTATTTATTTTTTTTAAGCAACGTTGAATTTTTTTCTACCGTTTTCGCAGGAAACCACGTTTAAAACCCTTTTTCACAATAAAAGTCACAAATGAATAAAATTTTCCCTTTTCTTTTTTTGGTGACGATTTTTAAAGTATTCTGTTCCATATATAGTTTTCAAAGTAGTAGGGGAGAAACAGGGATCTCTTGAGGGCCCTTTTGTACAAGAGTTTTTTCGAAGTTGTTTCTAATAGACCCCGCCTGGGCCCCCGGGGGAAATTTTCCCCGAGAAGGCTCTGCTATTTGTAAAAGGCAACTCAAGAAAAAAAAGGGCCAAATCGCAAACATCAGTAAGGGAAGAAGGCTAGTATATATTACTCTCCCTATTAGAGGCGAGATCTGCAATCTTCGTCGGGGGCATTGCCCCCTTCCCTTTTACACACCTCGGCCCACGATTTCCCCAAATGACACAACGAACGATGACAAAACAATACGACCCCGGGCGTGAGAACCCCCCTTTTATCCACTTACCCGTTGCTGGGTTTTGATCAGCATGGGGGCCCCCCTTTTTCCCATATCCCCCAGACTAGAGGGTGGGTTTATGACTAAAGGGTTTACGGGCCCTTTTAACTAAAAAAAAATTTATTTGGCGAAGGATACAAGTGTTTTGGGACCTTTCTTGCAGGGGCCTGGTACGCTGCCCTAGGGGGGTTTGGGGGCCGCGAGGGCCCCGTAACTTTGGGTCAAAGAATTGTGATTTTATCACGTGCACTTTTTTTGATTTAGCTTTAAAAAAGCTTTATTCTAGTAAAAAATTTTAAAGTACATTTTTTTTAAAAAAAATTTAAATTTTCAAATTTTACTCATTTCTTTTATTTAAATTTAAAAATTTTTTTTTTTCTATTAATATCCCTTACCATTATGTATTTCCTTATAAAACAATATTATCATGATACACCACATGAACTCATCTAGGCGACGGTCGTCGCCCGGCAGAAAGCGCATGCGACTGCTCAGGCGACACGAACTCCAGCCCTATATACACCTACCAGAGTTGGGGGGTTTTCAGCTATCTGCACACAACCGCCCCAAAAGATTTTACAATCTTGCAACTCGGTAATGACCTGGTTTGTGGTCCATGACATCCCAAAAAAAAATCAACCCCGATCCGACAACTCTTTTCTGTGTTAGAAATGGCTCTCAACTTCGTCAAATTCCTTTCGGCTGGCTTGTGGCTGGCTGGGTGGTTGGCTGGCTGGCTAGGGTTTCTCTGCGGAGATTAATTTAGCCTACAGAGAAAACAGTAAATCTTAGAACTATGAAACTTGGACCACACTTAGATGTACTTCAGACGCAGTGACTTTTGCTTTTAAAACCAAATCGGGTAACAGGCACCGTAGAAAATCAAAATTTGGATAAAAATCAAAACACGTAATTACCAAAGGCGTGGTAATTTGTACAAACTTGAAATTAAACATGCTATAAACCATTATAAATATCTTCCGCCCAAAAACACAAGGGGCTAAATTTGGGGATGACCATGGGCCCAAAAATGACAAAAAACTTATCTGAACTTTAAAAATGAATCATTTAAAGAAAACGCTACAACTGAGATGTTTCAAACGTGGAATAAAATTTTGATATCTCTCATTCTTTAGCACTTTGGAATATGGAAAGCAAAATTGGTTAACCGGTACCGGAAAAAAACCAAAATGAGCAAAAGTAGGGAATTCCGTACTCTTATGAATAATACGCTATACCGAGAAACCCGGGTTTATCTTAGAACTTTGAAACTTGGCCACACTCAGATGTTTCCTCATATAACCAAAACCGGGCAATTGGGACCGGGGGAAAATCAAAATCAAAATCAAACGCGTAATTATTCGGTGTAGTAATTTGTACAAGCTTGAAATTAAACATGCTCTTAACCATTATAATATCTAGTGCTTAAAACACAAGGGGTATCTTTAGGGGGCCGTGGGCCCATTTTTTGGTTTATTTGGATTAAGGACGCGTCAAAACCCTTAGGTCATAATGCACCACTCTAGCCTAAGGGGGGTGGGGAGGAGGAGCCCATGCTGGTCAGAACCCCACGGGTAAGGGGAGGAAGGGGGGTTTCTCACGTCGCAGTCGTCATCGTCTTTGTCATCGTCGCCGGGCGGTCGTCAAGCGAAGGCGGCAAGGTCCCCGACGACGATTGCCAGAGCTCGCCTCTAGTTTGGGGAGTAAGATACTCCGCTCTTTCTAGCTGATTTTGCGAGGGGACTTTTTCTCTTGAATCGCCTTTTACGATTAGCAGAGCCATGCTCTGGGCCTATTCTAACCCCGGGCCCAGACGTGGGTAAAAAAATGTCAAAAAAAAACTTTGAACTTAACAAATTTATTCATTCAAAGTCCATCATTCACACCATAAAGATGTAATATTTAACCAAATATAAAAATTTGTAAAAAAAAAAACGGCAGCCAAGCTCTCCTTCAAAAATCTTCGGCTGTAAATGCTGTGAGATAAAGAAGTTGAGCCAAGCTTTTTATTCTTTATCCCTAGTTTCACTTTGAAAATAAGTAAGATTATTTCGCCTGTTGACGAGCCCCAACCCCAACGATTTTTGTGGTAAAAAGAAAAATTTTAAAACTCGAAATCATAAAAAAATGGTTTGGCCATTGAATTCGGTCATGGCCAAGAATTTTTTATGATTTCGAGTTAAAAATTTTTCTTTTTTACCACAAAAATCGTTGGCTTGGCGCTCGTCAACAGGCGAAATGATCTTACTTATTTTCAAGCGAAACTAGGGAGAAAAAATAAAAAGCTTGGCTCAACTTCTATATCTCACAGCATTCACAGCCGAAGACTTTTGAAGGGAAA
This sequence comes from Sweltsa coloradensis, assembly GCA_024449915.1. Lineage (NCBI taxonomy): Eukaryota > Metazoa > Arthropoda > Insecta > Plecoptera > Chloroperlidae > Sweltsa > Sweltsa coloradensis. The sequence goes on from JAMZAV010008526.1 coordinate 45,049, forward strand.
AGCTTGGCTGCCGTTTTTTTTTTTCTTTTTACAAATTTTTGTATTTTGGTTGGTATTTTATTTACGTTTAATTTTAAGGGCGGTGCAATAAGACCTAACGGTTGAAGCGCCCTAGTTTCTCACGTCGTCGTCTGGTGGTGTTATTTATTAGTCTGACAGGATATTTTAGCAAACGGGACCTAGCTCCAAAATGACTAATTTTAACAAAAGTCCTTGTTTCACAGGGAACCTGATTTATATTCAGTTAATTGGTTTGTGGAACTTTAGTTAAAAAGATAAAACAAAACAACCCTCAACGGAGATAACGGAGTTCTTGCAATAGACATCAATATAATCATATGACACACTATGACTCATTTCATTTACCTTCAACATCACTGGCGGCGCAATATGACCTGACAGGTGTAAGCGCTCTACTTTCTCACGTTGTCGTTAGATTATCTCGTTTATCAATTCGTAAACGGTTGACGCGCCCCTAAAAAGGAATAAACTAAGTTCTGTCAGCCCGGGGAAGATTTGTCACAAAGCATTTCTCTGCTTATCGTTAAAGGCGAAGAAAGAGACAAAGTCCATCTCAGAATTATCAGCTAAATTGAGGGGAGTAGGGCAAATTATTCCCAGAAATTATAGTCGAGCACTGGCCGGAAGCTTCAAAAACTCCCTTCTTTTACCCGTGGCTGATTTTTACCAGCATGGGACTTTCCTTTCCATACCTCTTAGGCTACAGTGGCGCTTTATGACCTGACGGTTGACGCGCCCTATACCTAATAAACATTAATAACCAGCCTTCACGTCTGGTGTCTCTTGATTCAACCAACTATATGTCTTACACTGTTGCCAATGCACAGGGAAAAATAAACTTGACAACGCTGTGTCCTAATGGCTCCCGTATTGAAATACTGTCTCCCTCCTTCATTCTCCAACCACAACTTCGAGCTGAAATCCGAGTCTCGCTTTCATCTCTTTGAGATCGTTCGACCGAGCACAGATCATTTAAAAACTGTTTTGCTAGTTTCAAGTTTATTTTTAATGTTGCGCCTTCTTTCTCGTCGTTCAATCTAAAACGATTTGAATTATCTATTCGCTCTTGGTTCTTCGTCTCCGAAGCTTCAGACGACGCAGCCTGAAGAGAGTTCGCTCGTAGAGTTTTGCTGGATACCTGGACACGTGGGCATAGAGGGAAATGAACACGCTGATCGGGCTGCTAAGAAAGTTTCCCAGCGTCACGACGTTGATTTCAATCTAGTTCCTGTTCCAGATGTCAAGCGTGAATTCAAGCAACGATTGTTTGATTTGCGATAAGCATTTTGGGATGTGGTGCAAAATAACAAATTACGTAATGTGATGCCCACACAGACAAATAAAATTCGTCCACCTACGTCTCGACTCTCACGTAGAGAAGAGGTGGTATTGTCTAGAATTCGTATAGGCCACACACGCCTAGCTCACGGATATCTCTTAACCAGAGAAAAGGTTATTCCCAGATGTGACACATGTGGTGTACCATTAACCGTACATCATATGCTAGCAGAATGTACCACATATGATGCCTTGCCGACGCAATTTGATCTCTCCCAATCATATGAAGAATATCCTTAATATAAAATCGCGACAAACTTTCTAAATTTCTCATTTAAAGTAATTTATTGAACAAAATTTAGTTCACATCATACACATTTCTTTAATTTATTTATTTCCACTCAAATAATTTTGTTGTTGTTTTACTATTACTATCGTCATTATCATTATCGTTTCAATAATAAACTCTGAAAAATATTACATCAAACACATTTAGCATTTCATTTCC